>JAHHZJ010002750.1:0-27437 GCA_021437245.1 Aegilops speltoides | reverse complement strand
CTTTGGAGTGTGATGTGGTCCCAATGACCGCTTGCCACCTCCTCCTTGGTCGGCCATGGCAATTGATCCGTGGTGTCTACCACAATGGGCGACAAACCACTATAGCTTCAAGATGAAAGGCAAAGAATATGTCCTACGAACCCATGTCTCCTAGTCAAGTGATAGCCGACAAAGAAGCCACCAACCAAAGAGAGAAGAGGAGAAAGTGAGCCACCAAAAAGTGAGTGAGAGCCACAAGCCAAATTTGAGCACCTCTTCGCCTAGCGAGAAAAACCTCATACTATTCGCCACCAAACATGAGATGAGAGAAGTGTGTGAGAACCCATCGAGTGTGATGCACTTTGTCCTAGTGTGCAAGGACTGAGAACCACAAACTAACACCACTCATGAGCTATCTTTGGTGTTTCAATCTCTTTGGCAGAATTTCAAGATGTTTTCCCGATGAGCTACCTCCGGTCTACCTCCTATTCGGGCATTGAGCATCGAATCGACCTCATCCCCGGAGCGCCACTTCCAAACAAAGCTCCCTACCGTGTCAATCCCAAGAAACCAAGGAGATTCAACGCAAGGGCAACAACTACTCGACAACGGTTATGCATGTGAAAGCTTAAGCCCTTGTGCCGTTCCCATTATACTTGTGCCTAAGCCCGATGGAAGTTTCCGCCAGTTCCGATTGTAGACTCCATAAATGCTATCACCGCAAGGCTTATAGGCATCCCATTCCTCGCTTTAGATGATATGCTTGATGAACTTAGTGGAGCCAACTTTTCTCAAAAATTGATCTTAAAAGTGGCTATTATCAAACCGCATTCATGAGGGTTGATAGAGGCAAAGGTGTCCTGCCTTTCGATGAGATGGTGGATTTCGCTTTGGTGGAAGTCGACTTTGACGATCCGACTCACGAAGGTATGAGGACGTCGCTTTAGCAATCGCTAAACCAACTCCGAGAGGTTATTGACCACGCCGGAGCATCCATCAACCTCGACCACGAGGGTCTATTTCCCATGAGCAAACGAAGAACAAGCAAGAAACTGAGATTGCAACTGGATATTGCTAATATAAGATGAAAGCTTTATTGATCAAGGTGGGTTCTGGACGCTTTGTCCGGTCGTTGAACACAAACGGCACGCCGGTTGCAGCTATGGCGAACTTTGATCTAAACAAAACCTAAGTCTAAACGGTGCCCCTAAGGGCTGTATATATGGAGGAAGAGGGGTGAATTTCTGTGGCCCTTGGTGGAGGGTCCAAACTAACCTCATATCTCATGTTTCCCCACATATACGGACTCTAAAAATAGCCTATACTAATGTATTTCGAAATTACATGGCCCTGGCCAATAATAAGGTGACGAAGCACCTAGATTAGCCTATGGACTAATATTATGAAATGGCATCTTGTATATTTCGTCCAAGGCTTCATGCACTTCTTATGGTGGCTTCAAAGTCCTGAAATCATCACTTGTAACTCCGCTTCTGATCCCCTTGCACATGCCATCAACTCCATGTGTGTTCTTGCTCCAATGTTCATCCTTCCAAGCTAGGCCCTTCATTTGTAAGCAAAACAAATGTATCCAATTTAGGCAAGATCATATTCTCATGAACATTAGAATCATTACCAAGAAACGAAGTACCGGTAATTTAGTTGGCGCATGAAGCTCTAGTAATTGGTCCAAGATGTATAGCAGCAGGGCTGGGGTGGGTGTAACAATGGTATTGATGTCCTCATCATCCTCCCTTCTTGAAATGAAGTCGCCCTCGACGGCAGCTCATCTTCCTCACCCAAATATGGCTTCAAATCTGCAATGTTAAAAGTGGACTAACCCCAAAATCTGCAGCAGTCAAGTTTATATGCATTATCATTTACTTTCTCCAACACCTTAAAGGACCAAAGCAGCACGTGGTATTAGCTTTGATTTGCGCAAATCAGAAATCTATCCTTACGCAAATGTAACCAAACAAGATCTCCAGTGCAAACACAACATGTTTTCTACCCTTATCTCCAGAAGTTTATATTTAGCATTCATACGCCAATGTTTTCCTTAGTTAACTCATGCATTTTTAAAATCAATTCAGCACGCTCTTTAGCATCAAAATTAACCTTCTCCTAAGATGGAAGAGGCAATAAATCAATAGGTGCACGAGGTAGGAAACCATACACAATTTCAAAAGGGCACATCTTAGTAGTAGAATGCAATGAACGATTATAAGCAAATTCAATATGAGGCAAGCATTCTTCCCACATTTTCTTATTATTCTTCAAAACAGCCCTAAGCATAGTAGACAATGTTCTATTGACTACTTCAGCTTTGTCCATCAGTTTGGGGGTGACAAGTAGTACTAAAAGCAGTTTAGTCCCCAACTTAGCCCATAAACATCTCCAAAATGGCTAAGAAATTTAGTATCACGATCTGAAACAATAGTATTTGGCACACCATGCAAGCTTAATAATTTCACGAAAGAACAAATCAGCAACATTAATAAAGATCATCGCTTTTATGACATGGTATAAAGTGTGCCATTTTCGAGAATCTATCCACGACAACAAATATGCTATCCTCCCTTCTTTGTTCGAGGTAAACCTAAAACAAAGTCCATAGATATATCCTCCCAAGGAACACTAGGTACAGTGCAAAGGCATATATAAACCATGAGGATTGAGTCGTGACTTAGCTTTTTGACATGTAGTGCAACGAGCAACAAAACGCCAACATCCCGCCTCATCTTTGGCCAAAAGAAATGTGTAGCTAGTATATCCTCGCCTTCTTCACGCCAAAGTGTCCCATTAGTCCTCCTCCATGCGCCTCCAGAACAACAAAAGACTAACGGAGCTAGCTGAATGCATAGCTTGTTAGAACGAAATACAAATCCATCATTAACGATTTAACTTGTTCCATGTTCTACCTTCTTTACAATTCTGCAATACATCGCTAAATTCAGATCATGCACATATTGATCTTTGATGGTCTCCAAACCAAATATTTTAAAGTCAAGTTGTGAAAGCATAGTATAACGATTTAGACAATGCATCAAGAATAACATTTTCTTTACCCTTTTGTGTTTAATGACATAAGGGAAAGTCTCAATGAATTCAACCCATTTAGCATCTACGATTCAGTTTAGCTTGACTTTTAATATGTTTCAAAGATTCATGATCGTGAATGTATAACAAATTCTTTTGGGCCATAAATAATGTTGCCATGTCTTCTAAAGTCCTAACAAGAGCATATAATTCTTTATCATAAGTAGAATAGTTCAGACTAGGCCCACTCAATTTTTTCGTAAAAGTATGCAACAGGTTTGCCATCTTGTAATAACACACCTCCTAATCCAATTCCACTAGCATCACATTCAAGCTCAAAAGTCTTATTAAAATCAGAAGTTGGAGAAGGAGCATGTGTCAACTTATCTTTCAATACCGTGAAGGCTTCTTCCAAAAGTGTACTCCCAAACAAAAGGCACATCCTTCTTTGTAAGCTCATTGAGAGGTGCAACAATGGTGCTGAAATCTCTCACAAAACGCCTATAGAAACCAGCGAGGCCAAGGAAACTCCTCACTTGTGTGACCGCTTTTGGCATGTGCCAACTCTCAATAGCTTCAATCTTGGCTTTATCAACTTCAATTCCCCGTGGAGTAACAACATAGCCAAGAAAAGATACCTTGCCGGTGCAAAAGGTGCACTTCCCAAGGTTACCAAACAAACGTGCATCACGAGAGCATTAAAAAACAGCACGAATGTTCCAAATGTTCTTCCAAAGATTTGCTATAAATCAAGATATCATCAAAATAGACTACCACAAATCGTCCAATGAAAGCACGAAACTTCGCTCATTAATCTCATGAAAGTACTAGGTGCATTAGTTAACCCAAAAGGCATGACTAACCACTCATATAATCCAAACTTAGTTTTAAATGCTGTTTTCCATTCATCTCCCAATTTCATACGAATTTGATGGTATCCACTACGTTAAATCAACTTTGGAGAATATTGTAGAGCCACCAATTCATCAAGCATATCATCTAGCCTAGGAATAGGGTGACGATAACTAATAGTAATATTATTGATGCCTCTACAATCAACACATATACGGGACGTACCATCCTTTTCGCACTAGAATAATAGGAACAGAAGACAAGGACTAAGGGATTCGCAGATATAACCTTTGTCGAGCAGCTCCCGTGCATTTGACGATAATCTCCTTCTTCCTCTCGATTGGTAACGTGTATGGTGCACGGTTGGGTAATGATGCACCGGAATTAAGTCAATTTGATGCTCAATCCCTCGAATAGGTGGTAATCTCGGGCACGCCTTGTGGAAAGACGCCAACTCCTCGCAAAATGTTAGTGACAGCTAGGGCAAAGAGGAAGGCACGCCTCGAATGAAAATAATGCCTCTTTGCACACAAAAGCATAGCAAATAGATTTGCTAAAATCTAGCTCATCAATATCAGATTTGGTGGCAAGTAAACATGCACTTTTCAATTTAATTTCGTACAACAAGAGATGGTTTATTATTAGGCTTCATGTGTTGCTCAAATTCTTTTGCCACAATCTGATTTTCACTCTTATTTTTCTCCTGCTTTTGCTTTATTAGCTCTATTAATATCATCTTTCAAATGGACCTGTGGAGTCATAGGAAGCAAAGTAATATTTTATCCTTATGAACAAGAGTATACCGATTGTTTCTACCATGGTGTACAGAATTTTTATCAAATTGCCATGGTCTACCAAGTAACAAGGAACATGCTTGCATAGGTACCACATCACAATCAACATAATCAGCATATGTAGAGATACTAAATGCACACCTAACAAAGACGTGTTACCTTCACCTTGCCGCTGTTGTTGAACCATTGGATGTAGTAAGGATGTGGATGTGGTCTTGTGGTGAGAGATAGCTTCCACCATCTCCATGCTAGCCAAGTTGTTGCAGCCCTCCATCTATGATGACGCTTAATAGAACGCTCCTTCACAACTCCCTTTGTATGGAACAAATTATGCCTCTGATTTTGCTCACTTGTGTAACTCTGCACACTCAAAACACGCTGAGCAACTAAACATTCATACCTGCAAAGATCTTCAAAGAGCCATGTATTGTGTCTCATGATCGTAATCATCTCCACCGTGTTCCTCATGTGTAATAAGAGCCAAAGTCTCCTCATCATAGTCACTAGCGGACTCATACCCACCATCCTCGTGAGTAATCATCACACGCTGAGATTTGCATTCTCTCGCAAAATGTCCTCTTCCTTACAACGATTTACAAATAATATCACTTGTGTGCCCCTGGCTGACGCCATGGAAGAAGAGCTCCGTGCAGGCCAAAGCAGATGTGCTCTTGGCGTATAGTGGTTGTGCCTCGCTTGTATCACTTGTTGGAGGTGGCCCTCAAGGAGGTGATGGTGCAAAGGAAGTAGATGATGCACGTGGTGTCCATGATGAAGGTCGACTCATAAAGTTAGTGCGCCGCCAATGCCCGGCCGATCCCGTGACTTCACGCTCAATTTTACAAGCAAGATGGAATAAACGAGTGATATTATTATAATCCTTATAATCTAGAATGGTCTGAATCTCTCTATTTAATCCACCTGTAAAACGGCAAGCATAGCTTCATTCTCCTCAACAATACCACATCTAATCAAGCCAGTTTGTAATTCCTGATAATATTCTTCATCTGAATTTTTTCTTGTCTTGCGCTGCAATTTTGGAAGTAATTCACGTTGATAATATGGTGGAACCCAACTAGTACGCATAGATAGCAGTTTTCAAAGCAGCCCAAGTAGAGTGGAACAGATATAATCGACAATGTTCGACCACCAAACACATGCAAAGCTAGTGAAAGCACAAACAAAGCAGCAGAACACGCCTCTCCTCGTGATATTGTAAACATGTAAATCGTTGTTCAGCTTCTAACTCCCAAGTAAGATATATATCGTGAACATATCTACCCTCAAATGGTGGAATATTCAATTTCAGTTTAGGAGATGGTCATGATCTCGCACTGAGGGGGAGCCCTAATATTGCCATTATTTGCATGTGGACGACCTGGTGGTTGTGGTGCCGGTGGTCGCACGTAGTTCGATGTTGATCAACCTCCTCCTCGTAATCTCCCACATAATCATCCTCGCTGGTACCACCAGCAGCAGAGAGGGGAGCCAAAGAAGCACCAACAGTAGCAGAGCAGCACCAGAATTTTGTCCTCGCTCAATAGGAACACGAAGCTCCGCCCATACCGATTCGAAGGGGCGCGTTGTTGTCGCTTGCAGTGCGATAGGTGCAGCCATGGTGGTGTGGAAAACGCATGAGCAATTCATCAAACTTGCTATCAAGCTTTGTTTCAAACGCCTTCTCAATGCCATCTATCTTCTCCATGGCCTCACAAACTGTTTACCACATCTTGCACCTCATCCACTCATCATTTGCTGAAATTTATCATGTAGTGTTTGTTCGTCATGTTCTCTCAATCATTCCTCTCGGCTTGTGATCCGCCATGGTTAGCAGAATAGAAACACACAAGAATATGATCCTACAGACTACTAACAAGAGGTGGTGGTGTCACAAACCGTCAAGCAAATCTCAAATTCTTACCAGTTCTACCCAAAGAAGAAAGTGGTGATCGCAAACTGCTGTAATCAAACTCTCAAAGCTTGATAGAGCGATTGCTGTGGAGAGTCAAACGCACGACGAGATGTATGTGGAGCTGGAAGGCTTATAATATGGTAGCAAAAAGGGTCGCAATAATCAATTCAGGGATGCAAAGTTGAATAAACGCCAACGACGATGGCTGGTCCTAGGCTAGATCGTATAGAGACGCGAGCCTAGAACACTAACAAAATCACGGCCAATGCACGTAAACAAGGGAAAAGCACACTCTGAATTTTTTTTCGCTTTTTTTTTTTTTTTTTTTTTTTTTACCGCTGCTTTTTTTTTTTTTTTTTGCTAAAAATCACTATAATGGCGAAAGTGTCTCAAAACTCTTCCTGTGTCAAATCGACAGATGGGCACGAATTTTTTCACCAAAAAAATTTTTTTTTCGATCGCTCGACCCAAAAACTGAACGGGTCAAAAAACTTTCTATAACGGCTAACGCTCTCAATACGCTTTAGAAACACCTAAAATAGGATAGCCGTAAAATTTTTGTCCCGTGGCGCTTTTGGAAAATTTTGGCCTAAACGGAGGGTGGTTTCAAACTAACCATATCTCTTGTTTCCCACACACATAAGGACTCTAAAATAGCCTATACTTATGTATTTCGAAATTACATGGGCCTGGCCCAATAATAAGGTGATTTAACACCTAGAATAGCCTCTGACGAAATTTATGAAGTGGCATCTTGTATATTTCGTCCAAGGCTTCATGCACTCATTATGGTGGCTTCAAAGTCCCGAAATCATCACTTGTAACTCTGCTCTTGTCCTCTTTATGCATGCCATCATCTCCATGCTTGTTCTTGCTCCAATGTTCATCCTTCTCCAAGCTAGGCCTTCATTTGTAAGCAAAACAAATGTATCCAATTTAGGCAAGATCATATTCTCATGAACATTAGAATCATTACCAAGAAACGAAAGTACTGGTAATTTAGTTATGCAAAGCTGAGCTCTAGTAATTGGTCCAGATGTATAACAAATAAGGGCTGTGGGTGTAACAATGGTATTGATGTGATGTAGGTGGAACCCTAATTCGCCGATCTTCACGCTTGGAGGGGATCTACGGAGGAAAACACTAAGAACACGCTAAGCACGTCCAGAGGAAATCACGGGAAGAACAAGAGAGACACTCAACCTACAAGAGATCAATCACACAAGGCCTAGATCATTGAAGCACGAGTGATACATGGTCCAAAATCAACAAAGGAAAGATAATAAAGGTAGCCGTTTTCTCCGGAGGAGGTCTTGAATCCAACGAGGGATCTTCCCAGATAGGGGTCTTGAACTGATGGATCTTGATGAGGACATGACTACCTTTGGATAAGACCAAAATATTGCATACATGCATATTTGTCGTGTGATTTCTAGTGCAAACTATTCAATAATATATTTATGTTATCCAATAAAAAATACTACATACTTTTATGTTTTGTCTAATTGCAAATGTATGACATTTGTACAATCCACATATGAAGATAAGGGAAAAGGAGAAGTTTAGGTGTTGTTCAAAAGTCTTCTCACGTCACATTTGGGCCAAGAGAAGATAGAGTCCAAGTCTCACACGTTCGGATTCAGATTCGGACCGCACGTATACACCTGACTCAAAACGTCAACAACTTCTTCATACGGACTCCGAATTGTGATTTTTTTGTTGAAAGTAGATTTCATGCTCTTCCAGCATAGTTGAATCCCTTAAAAGCAGTCCGGAACGTTGAGTTATGCACGAAACAATCTGACGCTGCACCAGAATCCGAGTCAAACTATAAGTCCAAAGGTGTTACGCCACCTCCACTTGGGCCCATTGGCCTTGTACGACCTAGGGTTAGTTTTAGGCTGCCTTGGGACATTCTCCCACCTCCTTGGCCGCCACCCTTGCTCCTATATAAGTAGATCCATCTAGTAGCTTTTTGCTTGGGATTTGTTTAGTTAAAAGTTAGCCATTGCAACTTCGTGTACTTGCTTGTGTCCAACGACTGCATTCAAGACCGCCACGGATCCCCACCTTTATCAATAGTTCATACATATTCGCAATATTCAGATTGCTTTATCATATTCTTGCTCGTTCTTCAATTGCTTGCAGGAATAGACCTTCGTGGTCGTTAATCATCGTATACCATGCGGGTCAATAACCTTAGGAGATTGGTTTAGCGATTGCTAAGGCGCAACGTCATGCATCACGCTGTAGTCGGATCGCCAAAGTCGCTCCACCAAATCGATAGAAGTTATCATCTCATCGAAAGATCGACACCCCGCCTATCAAGTGGTATCAGCTTTTAGGTTGCTCGGTGAGAATTTCCGCTTTTTTCTAGATTAGATTTATTTTCTTACCTATTGTCCAAGAAAAGCCACACAAAAAGTTAGATCCATTCATCCTTTATCCAAGCCAGTCCGAACCTTTGCAATTTTCTATTCATTGCTTGCATAGTTGAATTATCCGTTGCATCGCCGTGTTACATTGCTGGTCTTAGTGTCTAGTTCCTTTATAGTTTCGAGTTCTTTCACATTAGTCACGCCACCGCTGCATCATTATCCCTTCCGCTGTCCACCATCCCATCTATTAATTTCCACCACGTACATGCTACTGCTCATTGTCATAATCATAGTTGAGGTCATTCACATCTTCGCCTCGATCCAATCAGCATCTTATCTAGTTTGTCTTGGAAAGAGGGAGAAAAAAGATAGAGAAAAAAGAGAGAGAAAAAAGGAAAGAAAAAGAAAAGAGAGAGAAGAAAGAAAAAAGAGGAGAAAAAAAGAGAGAAGAAAAAACGGATCTATCTCGAATCAATCTCAGACCGAATTCGGATTGAATCTGCTTTTATGACCGCTCAAAGAAACAGTGTATCTTCCTCATATGAAGTCCGCTTTGGCCCCTCGAGTACTCAAATTGAAGCTAGAAACGAGTCAAGATCTAAATAGTTGCAGAAGCAACTTCAATATTTGACACCTCAAAATCGGCTTCTAAATAGGTGTTTTTGCCCTCTCAAGTTCGTGAACACACATTTTGTTCCAATTTTTCAGCCGGTTTTAGAATTCTTTGACTCCTCATATCAACTCGAATTGAGTGATTTTTTGCATTGAAAGCTTGAGTTAGTAGCATTCTTTGAAAGAATTTATCAGAAAATTGGCTCAAACTTTTCAAGAGGAAAGTTGAGAGAGAGTTGTTGTATGTCCTGCTTGGCGCTTGTTTTTCATCATTATCTTCACCGCTGCTAGATCTTCACTTATATCTTGCTGTCAAGAGCTACTTAGTATCCTTCATTGATGCTAGTTGTGCTACGCTGTGACCTCATTAGTGTTCTAGGCTCGGCCTCTAGTCCGGCTCTAGCCTAGGACCAGCAAAAGCATCATGCTGAGCGCTTATTCAACATTGCATCTTTGAATTGATTATTGCTAATTTTTTGCTACCATATATAGCCAACCCAGCTCCACATATTTCTACACCGTATATGTATGCCTCGGCAATCGCTTTTACACAATCTTCGTGAGTTACTTGACACCGTCGTTGCTCGTCACCACCGCCGCATGGTAAGAACTTGTAAGATATTGATATTTGCTTTTATCGTGAGCACTTTACAACCACATCCTAGTAGTTCATAGGAACATTATTCTCGAATTTTGTTTCTTGTTTCTACTAATCATGACAGTTTCAAGATAGAAGTTCTTGGACCATTTAACACATCTTCACCATCACGAGAGTTGGGACAACACACACAAGCACATTGGCCAAAGTTAGCTCTTTACCGTCATTTGAGGGTAGATTTAATCCTGCTATTTATCTAGCTTGGGAGCTTGAAGAAACAAGTTTTTAGTCAAGATGTTTTTTTCCGAACTTGAGCTTGGTACGAGCTGCCACTAGAGCATTTACTAGTTTTGCTTCTCTTTGGTGGAGGTGCATTGTAAGAAAAACATTGATAACCAACCCACAAGTTGGAAAGATTTGAAAGATGTAATGAGAAACAGTTTTTCCTCCTTACTATCGTCGTGAATTGTTCGCAAATTTGAACAATTTAAACAAGGCAATAACACTGTTCATACTTACTACCAAGAGTTCAAATCTTATATGCATCATTGTGACATAGAAGAATCTGAGGATGATACAATGAATAGATTTTGGTGGTTTGAACCATGATATTCGTGAAAGATTTCAAAGATATTCCTCGTTGCATTATTGGTATGTATGTTCATGCTTGTACCTTTTGAGACACGATACGTGAGAGGATGCATTGTGACTACAACAACTACTATTCCAGTTCATGCTCACCACCGCCGGTTGGTTCCTCTCCACCGCTGCACCTACTAGAGTAGCCCCACCTGGATTGTGAGCGGCATCATCTCAAGAGCATGGTGCATTGTCTACGCTCCATTTACATCAGCCTACGCTTTATGCATAAGGTAACAAGAAAGGTATTGATGATTTAATCATATGAATGATGCATCCCTAGTTAACTTGAATGCATCATGTGTTGAGTTACCCGGTGATTTGAGCACATCACCTATTTTAGAGAATCTTAAACCGCCATGAATGCGCCATGTGATCAAACAACTGAAATACCAACAATTTTGAGTGCACCCATTGAATTAACTGTGATGCAAAAGAATCAATGTTTAATCATTTTGATATGACCTCTAATCTTGGTGATGATTCTGTGGTCGTAATGACTCATTGCATGTTTGCTTATCTAAGCATGTTGTAGCATGTAAATTTCATTCAAATAAGGTTTATTCACCAATGTTGGGATGGTTTAATGATGAACATTGTCAATCTTTTGAAATAAATAAGAGCTTCACTTATATGTGCAAACTAAGTTGCAATATTTTCATGCCTTCCAGCTTTTGCTAATTTGTTGGCTTTAGATTTTATGAACTATGCAAGTTACTCATCTATTCATGTGTCATATATGCAAAATCAAGGAAGTAAAATGGATGACGATACATATACAACATGTACACCTTTGTCTCTTTGTTAGCCACATTTCAGATACAACGCCGAGGACGGCTTTGTTTTCAAGAAGGAGGATGATGAGGACATGACTACTATGGATAAGACCAAAATATTGCATACATGCATATTTGTCAGTGATTTCTAGTGCAAACTATTCAATAATATATTTATGTTATCCGTAACAAAATACTTCACATACTTTTATGTTTTGTCTAATTGCGGGTGTATGGGACATTTGTACAATCCACATATGAAGATAAGGAAAAGGAGAAGTTCAGTGTTGTTCAAAAGTCTTCTCACGTCACATTTGGGCCAAGAGAAGATAGAGTCCAAGTCTCTCACGTTCGATTCAGATTCGGACTGCATTGCACACACCTCGACTCAAAACATCAACAACTTTTTTCATACACGGACTTTAATTGGTGATTCTTTGTGTTGGAAAGTAGATTTCATGCTCTTTCCAGCACAGTTGGAATCAATTAAAAGCTGATGAGGACATGACTACCTTGATAAGACCAAAATATTGCATACATGCATATTTGTCCTGATTTCTAGTGCAAACTATTCAATAATATATTTATGTTATCCGCAATAAAAATATTTCACATACTTTTGTGTTTTGTCTAATTGCAGGTGTATGGGACATTTGTACAATCCACATATGAAGATAAGGGAAAGAAGAAGTTTAGGTGCTTGTTCAAAAGTCTTCTCACGTCACTTTTGGGCCAAGAGAAGATAGAGTCCAAGTCTCTCACGTTCGATTCAGATTCGACTGCACAGACATACCTGACTCAAAACGTCAACAACTTTTTCATACGGACTGAATTGGGTGATTCTTTTTTGTTGGAAAGTAGATTTCATGCTCTTTCCAGCACAGTTGGAATCACCTTAAAAGCCGTCTGGAGCGTTGAGTTATGGACGAAACAATCTGACGCTGCACCAGAATCCGAGTCAAACTACAAGTCCAAAGGTGTTACGTCACTCCACTTGGGCCCATTGGCCTTGTACGACCTAGGGTTAGTTTTAGGCTGCCTTGGGACGTTCTCCCACCTCCTTGTCCGCCAACCCTTGCTCCTATATAAGTAGATCCATCTAGTAGCTTTTTCCTTGGGATTTGTTTAGTTGGTGTTAGCCATTGCAACTTCGTACTTCGCTTGTGTCCAACGACTGCACCAAGACCGCCACGGATCCCCACCTTTATCAATACTTCATACATACTCGCAATATTCAGATTGCTTTATCATATTCTTGCTTGTTCTTCATTGCTTGCAGGAATAGACCTTCGTGGTCGTTGATTGTGCTCCGCGGTCAATAACCTCTCTGAGTTGGTTTAGCGATTGCATAAGGCGCAACGTCAGCACGCTTGTAGTCGGATCGCCAAAGTCGTTCCACCAAATCGATAGTTATCATCTCATCGAAAGATCGACACCCCGCCTATCAAGTGGTATCGGGCTTTCGCTGTTGCTCGGTGAGATTTTCCAGCTTTTCATAGTTTAGATCGATCCGTCATTCATACCTACAAGTCCATGAAAAGCCACAAAAAAGTTAGATTTGTTCATCCTTTATCCAAGCTACCGAGCTTTTTGCAATTTTCTATTCGCTGTTTGCATAGTTGAATTATCGGTTGCATCGCCGTGTCAGCTTGCTGGTCTTAGTGTCTAGTTCCTTTAGAGTTTCGAAGTTCGTTCACATTAGTCACGCCCGCCGCTGCATCATTATCCCTTCCGCTATCCATCATCCCATCTATTAATTTCCACCATGTGCACGCTGTTCATTGTCATAATCATAGTTGAGGTCATTCACATCTTCGCCGATCCAATCTCAGATCTTATCTAGTTTGTCTTGGAAAGAGGGAGAAAAAAGAGAGAGAAAAAAGAGAAAAAAGGAAAAAAACAAAAGAGAGAGAAAAAATAAAAAAAAAGCGTGAGAAAAAAAGAGAGAGGAAAAAAATTGATCTATCTAGAATCAATCTCAAACTGAATTCGGATTGGAATCTGTTTTCTCGACTGTTCAAGAAAACAGGTGTATCTTCCTCGTATGAAGTCCGCTTTTGGCTCCGTGAGTACTAAATTGAAGCTAGCGACGAGCCGCATCTAAATAGTTGCAGGCTAGTTCAATATTTGACACCTCAAAATCGGCTTCTAAATAGGTCTTTTGCCCTCCGAAGTTCGTGAGCACAATTTTGTTCCAATTTTTCGTGCCAGTTTTAGAATTCTTTGACTCTCATATCAACTCGGAATTGAGTGATTCTTTTTGCATTGGAAAGCTTGAGTTAGTAGCATTCTTTGAAAGAATTTATCGAAAATTGGCTCAAACTTTTCAAGAGGAAAGTTGAGAGAGAGTTGTTGTATATCCTCCCGCTTGGGCGCTTGTTTTTCATCATTATCTTCACTTATATCTTGCTGTCAAGAGCTACTTAGTATCCTTCATTGATGCTAGTTGTAGTACGCCGTGACCTCATTAGTGTTCTAGGCCTCTGCCTCTAGTCCGCCTAGCTTGAGGACCAGCATAGTACCGTCGCAAGAGCGCTTATTCAACATTGCATCTTTGAATTGATTATTGCTAATCTTTTGCCTACCATATATAGCCAACCCAGCTCCACATATTTCTACACCGTATACGTGACGCTTCCTCGCAATCGCTTTACTCAATATTCGAGTTACTTGACACCGCTGGTTGCCATCACCGCTGCATGGTAAGAACTTGTAAGACCTTGATATTTGCTTTACTGTGAGCACTTTACAACCACATCCTAGTAGTTCATAGGAACAATATTCTGGAATTTTGTTTCTTGTTTCTACTAATCATGACAGGTTCTGGAGATAGAAGTTCTTGGACGATGGACACATCTTCACCATCACAGAGTTGGGACAACACACACACCACACATGGTCGGTTATCTCTTTACCATCATTTGAGGGTAGATTTAATCCTGCTATTTATCTAGCTTGGGAGTTTGAAGTAGAACAAGTTTTTAGTAACCATGACTTTTCCCTGAACTTGAGCGCAGTAATGAAGCTGCCACTAGAGCATTTACTGGTTTTGCTTCAGTTTGGTGGAGTGTGCATTGTAAGAAAAATATTGATAACCAACCCACAACTTGGAAAGATTTGAAAGATGTAATGAGACAACATTTTTCCCTCCTTACTATCGCCGTGAATTGCTTCAAATTTGAACAATTTAAACAAGGCAATAACACTGTTCATGCTTACTACCAAGAGTTCAAATCTTATATACATCATTGTGACATAGAAGAATCTGAGGATGATACAATGAATAGATTTTTTGGTGGTTTGAACCATGATATTCAAGCAAGATTTCAGATATTCCTCGTTGCATTACTCGGTATGTATGTTCGTGCTTGTACCTTTGAGAGACAACATACAGGAGGATGCATTGGGTGACTACAACAACTACTATTCCAGTTCATGCTCACCACCGCCGTGTTGGTTCCTCCAATCACAGACCTACTAGAGCAGCCCCACCGGATTGTGAGCGAGCATCATCTCAAGAGTATGGTGCATTGTCTATTCGCAGTACTCATACATCACCACGTTTTTGCGATAAGGTAACAAAGAAGGTATTGATGATATAACTTCATATGAGAATGATGCATCCGTAGTTAACTTGAATGCATCATGTGTTGAGTTACCCGGTGATTTGAGCACATCACCTATTTTAGAGAATCTTGAAACTGCCATGAATACATCATGTGATCAAACAACCGAAATACCAACAATTTTGAGTGCACCCATTGAATTAACTGTTGATGCAAAAGAATCAATGTTTAATCATTTTGATATGACCTCTAATCTTGGTGATGATTCTGTGTCGTAATGACTCATTGCATGTTTGCTTATCTAAGCATGTTGTAGCATGTAAATTTGATTCAAATAAGGTTTATTCACCAATGTTGGGATGGTTTAATGATGAACATTGTCAATCTTTTGAAATAAATAAGAGCTTCACTTATATGTGCAAACTGAGTTGCAATATTTTCATGCCTTCTAGTTCTTGTGCTAATTTGTTGGCTTTAGATTTTATGAACTATGCAGTTATCATCTATTCATGTGTCATATATGCAAAAATCAAGGGAAGTAAAATGGATGACGATACATATACAACATGTACACCTTTGTCTCTTTGTTAGCCACATTTCAGATTAAGTAACGCTTTAGGACAGCTTTGTTTTCAAGAAGGGAGGATGATGAGGACATGACTACCTTGGATAAGACCAAAAATATTGCATACATGCATATTTGTCGTGTGATTTCTAGTGCAAACTATTCAATAATATATTTATGTTATCCGCAACAAAAATACTTCACATACTTTTGTGTTTTGTCTAATTGCAGGTGTATGGGACATTTGTACAATCCACATATGAAGATAAGGAAAAGGAGAAGTTTAGGTGCTGTTCAAAAAGTCTTCTCACGTCACTTTTGGGCCAAGAGAAGATAGAGTCCAAGTCTCTCACGTTCTCGATTCAGATTCGGACCGCATGATGACATACCTGACTCAAAACGTCAACAACTTTTTCATACGGACTGAATTGGGTGATTCTTTTTTGTTGGAAAGTAGATTTCATGCCTTTCCAGCACAGTTGGAATCACCTTAAAAGCCGTCTGAGCGTTGAGTTATGGACGAAACAATCTGACGCTGCACCAGAATCCGAGTCAAACTACAAGTCCAAAGGTGTTACGCCACTCCACTTGGGCCCATTGGCCTTGTACGACCTAGGGTTAGTTTTAGGCTGCCTTGGGACGTTCTCCCACCTCCTTGGCCGCCACCCTTGCTCCTATATAAGTAGATCCATCTAGTAGCTTTTTCCTTGGGATTTGTTTAGTTAAAGTTAGCCATTGCAACTTCGTACTTCGCTTGTGTCCAACGACTGCATCAAGACCGCCATTTTGATCCCCACCTTTATCAATACTTCATACATACCGCAATATTCAGATTGCTTTTATCATATTCTTGCTTGTTCTTCGATTGCTTGCAGGAATAGACCTTCGTGGTCGTTGATTGTGTTCCGCTGGTCAATAACCTCTGGAGTTGGTTTAGCGATTGCTAAGGCGCAACGTCAGGCACGCTTGTAGTCGGATCGCCAAAGTCGCTCTCCACCAAATCGATAGTTATCATCTCATCGAAAGATCGACACCCGCTCTATCATTTATCAAAAGTCATTCCTGAAAGCTTGGAGTTATGGACGCAAATAATCTGACGCTGCAATGTAATCTGAGTCAAATCATAAGTCCAAAGGTGTTACGGCCACCTCCACTTGGGGCCCATTGGCCTTGTAATGAATTTAGGGTTAGTTTTTAGGCTGCCTTTGGGACGCTTCCTCCACCCACCTCCTTGGTCAACAATTCCTTGCTCCTATATAAGTAGATCCATTTAGTAGCTTTTTGCTTGGGATTTGTTTAGTTGTGTTAGCCATTGTAACTTGCAGTACTTCTGCTTGTGTCCAACGACTGCAGACACAAGACCGCCATTAGATCCCCACCTTATCAATAGTTCACATACATATTCGCAATATTCAGCATTGCTTTATCATATTCTTGCTCGCTCTTCGATTGCTTGCAAGGAATAGACCTTCGTGGTTAGGGTTGATCGTATACCGGGCGCGGTCAATAACTCCTGGGATTGGTTTAGCGATTGCTAAGGCGCAACGTCAGTGCACCGCTTGTAGCCTGGATCTGCCAAAGTCGTTTCCACCAAATCGATAGTTATCATCTCATCGAAGATCGGGACACCGGGCTTATCGTATCTTTCTCCTAGATCGAGGTCCCCGACCTCCGCGGGAGAAGCACCGTGAGAGTAGCAAAGGCTCCTCACACACAAATATGAGCTAATCCAAATGCCGAGTCTCAAAGTGAGGGAGAGGGGGTCCGGCATATATAGAGTCCGGGGCTTAAGGGTACATGGGCTCAAAATTAACACGCACGTCATAGCGCCGTCGGATGATTCGATGAAGAAACGGGATGATCTCGGGCTGGTCCGGATGATCCCGTGGGGTTCCTGATGGTCCGGTGCTCACCGGGTGACGTAGCGCCAGGTCGGACGCCCCTACCGGTGGTCCGGACAACCAAGGGATCTGGACATCCGCCGGGTCCTGATGATCCGGCCAAGTGGAGGTTCTGCTTTCGGTCGATGAAGCCGGATCGCCCGGACCGGGTCCGGATCATCCTCGCTCGGCCCGATTGCCATGCCTTCCGGTCCGGATCGCCCGGCCATTGCTCTCGGGTTGCTTTCTCTTCCGCTCACAGATGCTTTCGCTTCCGATTCTCCTTGCTTCCTAGCCTCTTCATGGTCGCATCCTTGGTGCTCGAAAAGGCGTACAGAGTTTCCGCTTGAGGTAGTAAATCATGTCTCATGTGAACCGGGGAGAGTTGTGGAGGAGGAGGATGTCACCTCTAAGTTTCAAGGGCTCTTGCACGTGCTCTTTACATCGGTCCTCGTAGTGTTGTAGGTGCTGATGTAGAGTCCATGGGGATGGAAGGATGATTCGCATCATGGTCCTCCCTTCTAAGGATCCGACTCGTGATAGAGGCAAAGGTGTCCCGCCTTTCGATGAGATGGTGGATTTTGGTGGAAGTCGACTTTGACGATCCGACTACGAAGGCGAGGCGAGGACGCTACTTTAGCAATCGCTAAACCAACTCCGAGAGGTTATTGACCACGCCGAGCACGATCAACTCGACCACGAGGGTCTATTTCCGCGAGCAAACGAAGAACAAGCAAGAAACCGAGATTGCAACTGATATATTGCGAATATAAGATGAAAGCTTTATTGATCAAGGTGGGGTCTCGTGGACGCTTTGTCGGTCGCTGAACACAAACGGCACAATGGTTGCAGCTATGGCGTAACTTTTGATCTAAACAAAACCAAGTCTAAACGGTGCCCTAAGGGCTGTATATATGGAGGAAGAGGGGGTGAATTTCGTGGCCCTTGGTGGAGGGGTCCGAAACTAACCCTATCTCTTGTTTCCCCACACATACGGACTCTAAAAATAGCCTATACTAATGTATTTCGAAATTACATGGGCCTGGCCCAATAATAAGGTGACGAAGACCTAGAATAGCCTATGGACGAATATTATGAAGTGGCATCTTGTATATTTCTGTCCAAGGCTTCATGCACTCCTTATGGTGGCTTCAAAGTCTTAAATCATCACTTGTAACTCCGTTTTGATCCCTTGGCGCATGCCATCAACTCCATGTGTGTTCTTGCTCCAATGTTCATCCTTCTCCAAGCTAGGCCCTTCATTTGTAAGCAAAACAAATGTATCCAATTTAGGCAGATCATATTCTCATGAACATTAGAATCATTACCAAGAAACGAAAGTACTCGTAATTTAGTTGGCGCGCGCGAGCTCTAGTAATTGGTCCAAGATGTATAGCAGCAGGGGCTGTGGGTGTAACAATGGTATTGATGTCCTCATCATCCTCCCTTCTTGAAATGAAGTCGCCTCGACGGCAGCTCATCTTCCTCACCCAAATATGGCTTCAAATCTGCAATGTTAAAAGTGGACTAACCCCAAAATCTGCAGTGCAGCTCAAGTTTATATGCATTATCATTTACTTTCTCCAACACTTTAAAGGGACCAGCAGACGTGGTATTAGCTTTGATTTATGCAAATCAGAAATCTATCCCACGCAAATGTAACCAAACAAGATCTCCAGTGCAAACACAACATGTTTTCTACCCTTATCTCCAAAGAAGTTTATATTTAGCATTCATACGCCTAATGTTTTCCTTAGTTAACTCATGCATTTTAAAATCAATTCAGCACGCTTCTTAGCATCAAAATTAACCTTCTCCAAGATGGAAGAGGCAACAAATCAATAGGGCACGAGGTAGGAAACCATACACAACTTCAAAAGGGCACATCTTAGTAGTAGAATGCAATGAACGATTATAAGCAAATTCAATATGAGGCAAGCATTCTTCCCACATTTTCTTATTATTCTTCAAAACAGCCCTAAGCATAGTAGACAATGTTCTATTGACTACTTCAGCTTGTCCATCACTTGGGGTGACAAGTAGTACTAAAAGCAGTTTAGTCCCCAACTTAGCCCATAAACATCTCCAAAAGTGGCTAAGAAATTTAGTATCAATGATCTGAAACAATAGTATTTGGCACACCATGCAAGTTTAATAATTTCACGAAAGAACAAATAAGCAACATTAAAAGATCATCTTTTATGACATGGTATAAAGTGTGCCATTTTCGAGAATCTATCCACGCACAACAAATATGTTATCCTCCTTCTTTGTTCGAGGTAAACCTAAAACAAAGTCCATAGATATATCCTCCCAAGGAACACTAGGTACGTGCAAAGGCATATATAAACCATGAGGATTGAGTCGTGACTTAGCTTTTTGACATGTAGTGCAAATGAAAGCAACAAACGCTTCAACATCCCGCCTCATCTTTGGCCAAAAGAAATGTGTAGCTAGTATATCCTCCGCCTTCTTCACGCCAAAGTGTCCCATTAGTCCTCCTCCATGCCTCCCCTCGCAACAACAAAAGACTTAACGAGCTAGCTGGAATGCATAGCTTGTTAGAACAAAACAAACCATCATTAATGACTTAACTTGTTCCATGTTCTACCTTCTTACAATTCTGCAATACATCGCTAAATTCAGATCATGCACATATTGATCTTTGATGGTCTCCAAACCAAATATTTTGAAGTCAAGTTGTGAAAGCATAGTATAGCGACAGACAATGCATCAAAGAATAACATTTTCTTTACCCTTCTTGTGTTTAATGACATAAGGAAAGTCTCAATGAATTCAACCCATTTAGCATGTCTACGTATTCAGTTTAGCTTGACTTTTAATATGTTTCAAAGATTCATGATCGTAATGTATAACAAATTCTTTGGGCCATAAATAATGTTGCCATGTTTCTAAAGTCCTAACAAGAGCATATAATTTTTATCATAAGTAGAGTAATTCAGACTAGGCCCACTCAATTTTTCGTAAAAGTATGCAACAGGTTTGCTATCTTGTAATAACACACCTCCTAATCCAATTCCACTAGCATCACATTCAAGCTCAAAAGTCTTATTAAAATCGTGAAGTTGGAGTAAAGGAGCATGTCAACTTATCTTTCAATACCGTGAAGGCTTTTCCCCGTAGCGGTACCCCAAACAAAAGGCACATCCTTCTTTGTAAGCTCATTGAGAGGTGCAGCAATGGTGCTGAAATCTCTCACAAACGCCTATAGAAACCAGCGAGGCCAAGGAAACTCCTCACTTGTGTGACTGCTTTTGGGGCCAACTCCTCAATAGCTTCAATCTTGGCTTTATCAACTTCAATTTCGTGGAGTAACAACATAGCCAAGAAAAGATACTCCGGTCGGTGCAAAAGGTGCACTTCCCAAGGTTACCAAACAAACGGCATCACGAGAGCATTAAAAACAGAATGAAATGTTCCAAATGTTCTTCCAAAGATTTGCTATAAATCAATATGTCATCAAAATAGACTACCACAATCTTCAATGAAAGCACGAAACTTCGCTCATTAATCTCATGAAAGTACTAGGTGCATTAGTTAACCCAAAAGGCATGACTAACCACCATATAATCCAAACTTAGTTTTAAATGCTGTTTTCCATTCATCACCCAATTTCATACGAATTTGATGGTATCCACTACGCAAATCAACTTTGGAGAATATTGTAGAGCCACCAATTCATCAAGCATATCATCTAGCCTAGGAATAGGGTGACGATAACCTAATAGTAATATTATTGATGCCTCTACAATCAACACACATACGCAGGATGTACCATCCTTTTTCGCACTAGAATAATAGGAACAGCACAAGGACTAAGGGATTCGCAGATATAACCTTTTGTCGAAAGCCTCGTACTTGACGATAATCTCCTTCGCGCTCCTCCGATTGGTACCAGATGGCACGGTTGGGTAATGATGCACCGAATTAAGTCAATTTGATGCTCAATCCCCTAATAGGTGGTATCCTTGGCACGCCTTGTGGAAAGACGCCGCTAACTCCTCGCAAAATGTTAGTGACAAGAGGGGCAAAGAGGAAGGCACGCCCTAATGAAAATAATGCCTCTTTGCACACAAAAGCATAGCAAATAGATTTGCTAAAATCTAGCTCATCAATATCAGATTTGGTGGCAAGTAAACATGCACTTTTCAATTTAATTTCGTAAGCAATGTGAGATGGTTTATTATTAGGCTTCATGTGTTGCTCAAATTCTTTTGCCACAATCTGATTTTCACTCTTATTTTTCTCCTGCTTTTGCTTTATTAGCTCTATTAATATCATCTTTCAAAATGGACTCGGAGTCATAGGAAGCAAAGTAATATTTTTATCCTTATGAACAAGAGTATATTGATTGTTTCTACCATGGTGTACAGAATTTTTATCAAATTGCCATGGTCTACCAAGTAACAAGGAACATGTTTGCATAGGTACCACATCACAATCAACATAATCAGCATATGTAGAGATACTAAAATGCACACTAACAAAGACGTGTTACCTTCACCTGCCACCGTTGTTGAACCATTGGATGTAGTAAGGATGTGGATGTGGTCTTGTGGTGAGAGATAGCTTCTCCACCATCTCCATGCTAGCCAAGTTGTCATAGCTCCTCCATCTATGATGACGCTAATAGAACGCTCCTTCACAACTCCCTTTGTATGGAACAAATTATGCCTCCGATTTTGCTCACCCAGTGTAACCTGTGACACTCAAAACACGCTGAGCAACTAAACATTCATACCACACAGATCTTCAAGAGCCATGTATTGTGTCTCATGATCGTAATCATCTCCACCGTGTTCCTCATGTGTAATAAGAGCCAAAGTCTCCTCATCATAGTCACTAGCGGACTCATACCCACCATCCTCGAGAGCAATCATCACATCGCTGAGATTTGCATTCTCTCAAAATGTCCTCTTCCCTTACAACGACGACAAATAATATCACTTGTGTGCCCTGCTGACGCCTATGGAAGAAGAAGAGCTCTAGGCAGGCCCGGCAGTGTGTGCTCTGGCAGAGCAGTGGTGGTTGTGCCTCGCTTTCTTGTATCACGTGCTGAGGTGGCAATCAAGGAGGTGATGGTGCAAAGGAAGTAGATGATGCACGTGGTGTCCATGATGAAGGCTTCGACCGCAGAAAGTTAGTGCGCCGCCAATGCCTCACGATCAAGCACTTCACGCTCAGCTTTACAAGCAAGATGGAATAAACGAAAGTGATATTATTATAATCCTTATAGTCTAGAATGGTCTCAATCTCTATTTAATCCACCCTGTAAAACGTGTGCATAGCTTCATTCTCTCAACAATACCACATCTAATCAAGCCGCTTTGTAATTCCCGATAATATTCTTCTACAGAAGTTTTTCCTTGTCTTAAGCGCTGCAATTTTTGAAGTAATTCACGTTGATAATATGGTGGAACCCAACGAGCACGCATAGCAGTTTTCAAAGCAGCCCAAGTGAATGAACAGATATAATCTACAATGTTCTGACCACCAAACACATGCAAAGCTAGTGAAAGCACAAACAGCAGCAGGAACACGCCTCCTCGTGATATTGTAAACATGTAAATCGTTGTTCAGTTTCTAACTCCCAAGTAAGATATATATCAGAACATATCTACCCTCAAATGGTGGAATATTCAATTTCAGTTTAGGAGATGGTCATGATCTCGCACTGAGGGGAGCCCTAATATTGCCATTATTTGCATGTGGACGAATTCGTGGTTGTAGTGCCTGGTGGTTGCACGAAGTGTGATGTTGATCAACCTCATCCTCGTAATCTCCCACATAATCATCATCCTCCTCACACCACAGCAAGCAGCAGAGCAGGTGAGCCAAAGAAGCACCAACAGAGTGAGTAGCGGCACCAGAATTTTGTCCTCGCTCAATAGGAACACGCCGAGCCTGGCCCATACCGATTCGAAGGGGGCGAAGGTTGTCGCTGCAGAGTGCGATAGGTGCAGCCATGCGTGGTGGTGGAAAACGCGAAAGCAATTCATCAAACTTGCTATCAAGCTTTGTTTCAAACGCCTCTCAATGCCATCTATCTTTCCATGGCCTCGCTAAACTGCTTATCACATCTTGCACCTGTCCACTCATCATTTGCTGAAATTTATCATGTAGTTGTTTGTTCGTCGTTCTCCCAAATCAGCCTCACAAGCTTGTGATCCTACCATGGTTAGCAGCAATAGAAACACACAAGAATATGATCCTACAGACTACTAACAAGAGGTGGTGGTGGTGTCACAAACCGGCAAGCAAATCTCAAATTTTACCATTTACCCAGAAGAAGAAGGTGATCGGCAACCGCTGTAATCAAAACTCAAAGCTTGGATAGAGCGATTGCCTGGAGAGTCAAACGCACGACGAGATGTATGTGGAGCTGGGAAGGCTTATAATATGGTAGCAAAAGGGTCAGCAATAATCAATTCAGAGATGCAAAGTTGAATAAACGCCAACGACGGTAATTGCGGTTGGTCCTAGGCTAGACCGTGCTAGAGACGCGAGCCTAGAACACTAACAAAATCACGGCTACTGCACGTAAACAAGGGAGGAGCACACTGAATTTTTTTTCTCTTTTTTTTTCTTTTTTTGCACTTTCTTCTTTTTTTTTTTTTTTTGTTCAAGAACAAATTTTTTTCAAAAAGTCTACAAATGGTCTAAAAACTGCTTAGCCGTACTTTTTTTTTTTTTTTGAAACTGAACTATTTTTTCTTCTCATGGATGGCTTGAAGTTCGGGAGTCCTTTCCCACGACGACTCAAGTATCGCGTGATCCGGAAATCGAGAACAATGCAACAAATTAATCGGACTCGACTAGGACCGGTATGGAGATGAACTGTGGAACTCGGATCGGTATGGAGATGAACTGTGGAACTCGACCGGTGGCGGAGATGAACTGTGGAACTCGGATGTGGCTGGATACAAGCTGCAGGTGGACTTTGATGGGCGAATATGGCGTGATATGTGGTGGCGAGTATGGCAGCGGCGACATTTGACAACCTCGTGAACAGTAACTCAAACTCTAAAAGACTAGACGCTAAGACCAAGAACTTGACACACATTTATGCAACCGCAAATTCAACAAAGCAAATACGTAAAGATTATGCAAAGGCTCAGATTGGTTCGGATGGGATGAACTAACCCTAATTTTTTTTGGCTTTTTCGTGGACTATAGGTATGAAGAACAGACTCTGATCTAAACTAATTAAACTCAGAAATCTCACCGAGCAACCCGAAATCTGATACCACTTGATAGAGGCAAAGGTGTCCTGCCTTTCGATGAGATGGTGGATTTCGCTTTGGTGGAAGTCGATTTTGACGATCCGACCATTTAGCGAAGGCGAGGACGCCGCTTTAGCAATCGCTAAACCAACTCCGAGAGGTTATTGACCACGCCGGAGCACGCATCAACCTGACCACGAGGGTCTATTTCGCGAGCAAACGTAAGAACAAGCAAGAAACTGAGATTGCAATCTGGATATTGCTAATATAAGATGAAAGCTTTATTGATCAAGGTGGGGTTCTGTGGACGCTTTTGTCCGTCGCTGAACACAAACGGCACGCGGGTTGCGCACTATGGCGAACTTTTGATCTAAACAAAACCCAAGTCTAAACGGTGCCCTAAGGGTCTGTATATATGGAGGAAGAGGGGTGAATTTCAGGCCCTTGGTGGAGGGGTCCAAACTAACCCTATCTCTTGTTTCCCACACATACGCGACTCTAAAAATAGCCTATACTAATGTATTTCGAAATTACATGGGCCTGGCCTAATAATAAGGTGACGTGAAAGACCTAGAATAGCCTATGGACTAATATTATGAAGTGGCATCTTGTATATTTCTGTCCAAGGCTTCATGCACTCTTTATGGTGGCTTCAAAGTCCGAAATCATCACTTGTAACTCCGTTTGATCCTCATGCATGCCATCAACTCCATGTGTGTTCTTGCTCCAATGTTCATCCTTCTCCAAGCTAGGCCCTTCATTTGTAAGCAAAACAAATGTATCCAATTTAGGCAAGATCATATTCTCATGAACATTAGAATCATTACCAAGAAACCAAAGTACCGGTAATTTAGTTGCGGCGATGAAGCTCTAGTAATTGGTCCAAGATGTATAGCAGCAGGGTCGGGTGTAACAATGGTATTGATGTCCTCATCACCTGGGATCAGATCTTTATCACCATGGAAAGGCGAGAGGTTTGACGTCAAGGTGTCGCCACATTGTACTTGTCGCTAGTAGGTCAATGATATGGAGCATCCTATGGACATCACCATGTCAAGAGTTCGCTTGGCAAGGACACGCGGCCACATCTCGCTTCACATACTCAAAGGTGAATCTTCCCTTTACATGTGCTCACTTGACACTCTCGAGGATGGTATACTACTTGACACTCCCACGCGGTGCATGCATAGGTATTGCCTGACCTTCACGACATGTCAAGGAGGAGCAAGCCCAAGGAACGCACTACACCATCCGTGAGGGAAGCGTGAAGAGAAGATTGAAGAAAGAAGAAGAAGACTAGAGCTGCTGTAGAGCCAGTCGGACGGCCCGACCACAGTCCGGATTATCCGCTCGGCCGATCATCCGTGCCCCTGATCATCCGGACAAATCGTCCGACGACAATGAAGGGTCTCCTCGGCCGGATCATCCGGTCACTGCCGGATCATCTGGACGACTACGGATCATCCGGACCCCCATCCTGATCATCCGGCTCGCCCGTCAAGGCAGACCTGCCCAAAGCCCATGTATCCTTTCCCACTCACCCCTTCGTGGCTAAGACTATATATATACCTCCTCCTCCTAGTTAGGTTAGCAAAGTGATAGCTCATTCTAGTGAGCTTTGTTCTACCTATCTCTACTCGAGAGAGAGACCACTACTTCATTGGAGGCCAAGACCTCCATCTAGGAGAAGATCCCGCTGGATATCATCAAGACCCCTTGTGGAAGATCCATCTAGGATAGCATCAAGACCTCCTTTGGAGATGAACCTACCTTGTATCTTTCCCTTTGTTGTTCATGTACCCAGATCTTTGTGTGTTTGATTGTCTAGTGGATGTGATTTGGACTTGTTCTGAGTGTTTCCTTGTGATTTCTGCTCTGCCCGTGTTCATCGTGGTTCTCGAGGGATCCCGCTCCAAACGCGGAAAGATCGCTATAGGTTCCACCCTACATCATATGGTATCATGAGCCACGCTTGATCACGCTTTTTGGAGCCCCTCCCACCGCTGTTCAGCCTTCTTTTGCTTGATTTCGTCTCTAAAACCAAAAATCCCACCAAAAATAGCCCCAAATTTTTTGTGATTTGTTGGTTTGATGAAGTTTGTTGATTTTGATCCATGGATTTGCTTGGTTTCAAGTGGATCTAGCATCTCCCAAGTTTCCACCTCCCATCCACGAATCCATCAAATGTCCTTTAAAATCATCCATTTCCGCCAAAAATTCATCCCCACGAGCAAATCCCGAGCGGATTGATTCGTCTTGATCATCCCAGGATCATCCGACCACCGATCACCGACGCTCGACGTCTGGATAAATCGCGACCCAAAATGTAACTGGCGAAGGACGAACCCGGATCATCCGATTTCCTCCGGATCATCCGACCTAGTCTGATCATCCGGACCTCCGGATCATCCTAACTCGAACCCATTAATCGATGATTTTTGTTTTGGCCATAACTAATTCATCCGAGTCCGATTGACGTTTCTTAGCTCTTTTGAAGCTCTTGACATCTCCCATCCCACAAAACTACCACCACCATCATTTGACTCCACATATTTTCTGAAATTTGCAAGTTTTCCTAGGCCCTCCACCATATCATCCGTGAT
>JAHHZJ010002749.1:0-37273 GCA_021437245.1 Aegilops speltoides | reverse complement strand
TTGTCGCGACGCACATATTCAGCTTTCAGTAGCTCGCCATCCGCTCAACCTTCTGCAAGCTTGGAGGTCATGGCCCTGGTGCGATGGATCTTGCAAGATTGCTTGCCGGAGCTGTCCTGCTTGTCGGCGCCACTACAGCTCGGGCTGGAGTCGGCAGCCTGGCCTTGTCGGTGCTGGCCTGTCGGACCGCTCAACAACTAGCACATCCTTAGCCTTTCTTTTCATATTCCGCCCGCCCTTCTGCCGGAGGTGCGCCTCACCGCTGATCCTTCGCCCAGATTCTCTCCGGGAGTTTCTCCTCTTCAAGACGCGGACACTTGTCGGCCGAGCATACAGCTCGCCGACATCTCTCGATCTTGCACATCGCCATCTCTCCTCATCCTCGCGTTACTCACGCTCGATGGAACGCTACCGATAACCATGGCAGGGTGGACGCTCGATGTTGCGTTGCACCTGGCTGAATCTTTGTATGTACTTATGCAGAGGTTATCCTTCTTCGGGCGAGCGATGAAGATCACTTCTCGCCATGGGGCTTGTGGTCACCGTGAAGGCGCCGACAAACCGATGGCATGTGTCCGCCCACGAAGAGATGGAGTTGTCCGCAAGTGCATGAGCCAAGATCTCGACATTGGGCTTGAGCACCAGTTGGAAGTAGTTGGCGAGGATCTTCGTCAGCGCCTCGCAGCCTCGACCGATGGTGTAGACGCCGAGGAACTCGACGGATGTATCCCGCCATCACACTTCTCGCACCGCTTGAAGTTCTTGGTGCCGGGCCATCGGATTTGCCGCGAGCTCACGAGTGAACGCAGGGCAACCCCATCACAGACGTAAATCGCTCGTTCTTCGGGCGCATGCATATCGACAAGGGCTCCAGCTGGTCGATCGACGTCAGCAAGATTCTCCGACGCCGATGCGAAAAGGAAGGCTTTCATGTCGCCGTTTGAAGAACTTGGCATTGATCGCGGCGAGCTGCGGGTCCGACGATGCAAGTGGAGTCGTGTCGAGGTTATTCGGCGAGTCGGCGATCTCGCCTTTCCTTTGCGGGAGTGCAGCAGCGGTGGCACTCCCCACCATTCTTGTCGCCATCGCTCACGCCGGGCGCCTTGTCGCGCTTCGACGCGTTGGTTGCCGGGCTTGTCGCCGCTGGCGGCCGATGAGGTTCGATGGTCATCCTCCATTGCCGATCTTGTGCGGCGCCAAGGGATAGTCGAGTAGCAGCGGCTCGGCCAATGCTTCTCCGGGTCTTTTGGTGGCGGCGGCGATGAGCGCGTGAGGAGCGGATATGCTCGACCCCAATTGCTGGAAGGAGCAGACTCGCCCAGCGAACGCACTCACTCGCGTACAAGATGTCAGCGGCACGCTGGTCTTGAACGCCCGAGATCCACCAGCTTGGCCTTTGCTCAACGCGCAGTATGGTGCTAGGAGCACCATGGCGTTGTCGATCTTGCACTCCTCGAGAAGGGTGCTGCGTATGCATTGCACGCAGGTTTATGGGCCTTTGTCCTTGACCTCGTGACGACGTGAGTCCCACCGCCGACGCTCGCTTCCTCCGGCTGGCGTTCACCCCACCGCCTGCTTGTTCGGGCGGCGTGGAATCGACGAGAGCGGAAGCGCCACCAAGTCTTCTTCTTCGTGGCATGTCGATGAAGATGTTGATATAGCGCTGGGAGACCGGATCAGGTTCGCGACAACCTCGACGCTTCTACCGGGCGCGCCAGAGATGTCGGTGGCTACGAGCACCTATGGGGCAGGGCCCCTTTTCGTCCGGCAGAGCGGAGGGAGCGCCAAGAGCGATCGAGGTCGAGGCGCTGGGATTTTACCCAGCTTCGAGTTCCCCGAGGGATAAAACCCTATCGCCGCTTTGTGTTTCTATTCGCTTCTTGCTTGAGAGCTGCATGCTGTGGTTTCAATGCGTCGAATCAACCCCCTACGCGCGCACGGGCCTCCTTTTATAGTCTAAAGGTGTCACCGACTGTGGCAACGCAGAGAGGGGTAGAACGTAAAATGCGGGTTGGTACAACCACTGTTAACAAAGGCTCCCTACCTAACTCGACGGCAGGGACAAGGGCATTTAATGCCCGCCCGTCGCCCAAATAGTGCAGAAGCGACCGCTAGCGGCCACCGACGCCACGATGGCCTCCTAGTCATCTTCACTTGCCACCGCACCTTCTTGGTTGCACAGCCACCGCCACATGCACCAGAGCGATCCCGCGACATGTCGCCGGGTGAGCTGGAGCGTAAGCTGCGCTGAGCTTTTGCCAGCTGCAAAGTGCCTTTGCCGCTGTCTCGTTTTGTTGCACCTGCAAGCTTGCCGCTCCGGGTCTTGCTGGGATGCGCGTGTCGCGCAAGTTTTCTAAAGTTCCTTGAGTTATTCTTCCCGCAAGCTCCTCTGCCGGGTCTTTCGCCCCGGCAAGCTTCTTGCTGTGGCCCCGCCTTCTCGGTTAACACTTTGTTCTTGAATGACAAGAATATGATTAGTGGAGGGTCTTGGCGACGCCCGCAAGCCTTGCCGCTGACGCCTGCGATCGGCAAGCAGACAAGTTCGGGGTACTAAGGTACCCCTACTTTAGTACACCGACACCTACAACAAGACCACTTGGCACGTTCCGAGCACGCATAGCAATGCGGCCCCAACCCCAGCCCTCGCGAAATCGCGAGACCATTACCACGCGTACATCACTACGCTCTAGAGATACCATGGGCATAGGGGGGAGGGGCACGACCACGGCATGCCCACAGTGCGGATCAACCACACCAGGGGCTCCCAAAGTTGTCATTCTTGTTTTTTCTTATTCTCATGACTCCGTTTTCCAGAAGCCCTGTCCGGCAGTAGATCCACCGCACTCACGATGCAACAGCCAGGGAAGCAGAAAGGCTACGACGAGTATCCAGGTGGTCTCCATTACAAGCATTATACCTGTTTTACATACCATTCCGCAGCCTACCCCTGGAGGGGGACATGTTAAATAATCCCACCCCTTGCTTATCGCACTATTTGTATTGTTCGCTTTATTGCAGTATTCTTGAATAAATAATGCATCGCTCGCTTATCATTGCATTCCTTTTATATATGTTCACTTATGACATGTTGCACCAGACGCTTTGGTACGGCCAAATACACCAGGGCTTAAGTTCCCCAAATTATGGTGTGATAAGTCCAACACTTTCACAAGTGCGGCACCTCAACTTATAGCATTATATGCATCGTCTCCGAATCATGTCTTGGGTCAATAGTTGGGTTAGCCTTGGCCCCATGTTTTGGTACCTTACATTCCGCTTATATCGCTAAGGTAGGCTGGAGAACCATCGGATTGTGCCCTCAGCTTGAGCTGGGTCGAGCAACTCTGGAGAAAGCTAAACTGACTGCCATGATAAGGCGAGAACTAGTCGCTGTTCGAGAGGTCTTTTCGAGTCCCTAAAGACTTATGCCGCTTAGAGTGAGGAGCCGGCTTTGTCCGCCCAGCGTGATAGCGCCTCAATTCGCCTTCCGAACACTAGGGGCTTCACTAAATTTAAAATTATAGAATTCTATGGCTAAGGAGAGTGTTCAAGCATTATAAGTCCGGGTTGCCTCGCTTGTTGTGTTGAGCGCCTCCTAGAAGGACCCAAAATGGGAACAAGAGCGCCAAGTTTATCCCAACACCCCAAAGACTGTGGCATGGGGGCCGGCCAACGACTTGCCACCTCTTAGATTTGATAAACGGCCGCATGTATGGTAATATTTTAAATTAACAAGTTGCTTAGCGATATGTACAAAGTTTTCAAGACAGATAACAAAATGCGAGTCTACTCAAAAATTACATCTTTGGAGCATTCACTATAATAAGGCGGCACCCTTCAGACACCCTTATAATACATCCCTGCGGCGATACTCCTTGCCTGGCGGTGGCGCGTCTGCCACAAGCTTCTGGCGTCCAACTTGCCCCCAAAGGCACCTTAGCACGGCAAGGCCCGACGGGCACCTTCAATGCAAGCGAGTGCTTGATGACTTCAACCCATGGACAAAGGCCCACCAGCCGCACTGCATCAAGTAGCTCCTGTGCATGGCTTCTTTGGGCCACACCAACTATGAGGCCCTTCATGGCCTGTTCGACTCTTGTGGAGCTCGACCAGTTGCTTCACTGGTCGTCAGGCACTGATGTCCGCCTCAAAGATACCGAGACCGTAACACCTTTTCCGCTGAGCTCCCTCCTCGGCTCAGAGAACGCGGCAAAGATCGGACATGCTACGGCGTTAGATTGCGAACGTCATGAGTCTGAATTCGTAAGTAATAAGTAATTCACTTTTACATGCTTGCTTTGCATTTAGAATGCCTTACCCGCTATCTTCTTTACTACCTCGATTTCTGAGGGCCTTTTGGGCTTCGCCTTAGAGGCTTTAGCACTCAAGAGCCGACGTGAGCTCTGACTCCCAAGTCTTCGAGTCACGCCCAAACTCTCGTGTTTTTCCACTAGAGCCTGGAGCTCTTGCCGCACCTCCGCCACCCGCCCTCGCTTCTCTCGCCGGGTGAGTTCCGCGGGTCAGATTATGCTCGGGTCATGACACCGCCTCCTTCTGTGGTCGCCACTGCTCAGAGTCCTCGAAAACCCACGCTATTCCTGCTATTTTTGCAACCAAATCCTTTTCTATAAGGTACAACTTTAATAAGGTGTTACTTACCTTCCTTGTCCTCGAGCTGCTTGGCACGGCCGAGCTGCTCGGACCGCCGAGGCTCTACTTCAAGGCATCATTCTCCGCAAATAATGCGGCAGAGGTAAGCAACAGAGCCGCATTCCCATATTGACATATTTGTGTTAGACTCATGCGTATATCTTTTAGATCCTCGCCGCTTTTTCCGAACACCGAACTGAGCACCAGTGGCTACTGCCTATGCGCACTATTTTACATATCTTAAAATCCTTACCTCAAAGCATGTTAGAAGGCTAGTGCAAGCTTTGTTAGCCCGCTTCATGGCGGATCAACTTTCTAAATCACCACACTCATAACAAAGTAGTGCTCCTCGTCAATGGAAGCGCTGAGTGCCTCCAAAGAATTATCCGGGCCTCCGTGGACGGAGGCCACCGCATCGATGTCTCGCCTTCTCACGAGCAGTAGGCCACGACCGAACCACCAAAGGTTCCGGGTATGGAGTCCGTCCAAAGTCCGGAAGGTTGCCCATGGCACCTCCGGCCTCCTCCTCCTCGGCTGGTCCTTCGGGACCCCACCCGTGTCGCTTCACGCCACGGGAGGAGGCGGTCCAAGTGAAGCGCTATTCACATCCAACGAACCCAAAACCCGCTGACGGGCCGGAAGGTCATCCCATGGGCTACATGGTCGAATTCGCGTTAGAAGATACTATGCTTTAAAGAAAACCATGAGTTATTCGAACTGACACTTACGATCTTGCCAGGGCTTAGCCCTCGAGGGCCACTCTCTTCGCCGTCAGTCGGGCTGGTGGAATAGTCCGAAGAAGGGTCCTTCCTTCTTGGACCCTTCGCCACCCCCATTGGGGAAGCTCTTCTTCTCTCCTTCACGGGAGAGGCCTCTTTCTTCTCCTCCTCGCCTTCCCGGAGGAGTCCGCCAGAGTCACCGGACGATGAGTCCGAGCACCGGGCGCTGAACTCCTCCGGTTCCCGTGGCTTCTTCTGGTTTTCTTCTCCCAAGACCACGTAAGGCGCCGACCAGCAGCCCCATCAAACAAGCGTCCGCTGGGTCTTCTAGAAGGGAGCTTGACAGTCAACTGCCTGACATCTTCTACCAGGCTGTTAAAGGTAATGGAGTTTAGATCCCGCAGAGAATCAAACTATGGAAAACATGTGTCCCAGAAGGGTAATATAGCTTACCTCGCCGCTGACGTTATGAGCTGAATCCGCGATCTTCGTAGCGGATGCGGAGCCTCGCCCTTGAACAACACCTCCGTGCCTCTTCGACGAGTGTCAAGAGCCTGCTTGGGTCCGGTGCTGCGCCGGATCGAACTCCCACAAGTAGAAAGCCCGCTGGCACGGAGAATCCCATGGATGAGCATGACCGACTACATCGACAAGCTTGAGCTTTTATTCACCAGTGGTTTGACATAGGATTGGAGTCCCGCCAGCCATCCGAATCGCCCCACGCCAGCCCTTCTTTCCGTGAGGTGAGCCGTGGGGATGCCAGATTCGACTGGGGCCGCTGCCCATTAAGGGTCACGCTGCTCGGACGCAGAGCCACCCTCGACTGCCACCTTTGATGGTTTCCACGGCGCCTCGAGCCAGTGACGCTGGGCATCTTGCCCACCATGGCGCCCAGATTCCGCTTGGCGGCCGCCCACTACCTTCGCTTGACATTAAAAGTCTTCAGCCATAAGTCAAGGCGGGCTGGATGCGAGGAAGGCCTCACACGCATTTATAAACGCCGAGATCATGGAAATCTAGGCCAGAGAGAACATGAGCCCCTAACAAATGTGTGGAGTTGGAAGCCCAGTCCGTGGAGGAAATGGGGAAGGAACACCACCTCTCATGGGGCCTCGGGTGGGATGAGCTGCACTCGCCGGGGAGCCGTGCGCGATATCGCTGGACAAGTATCCGGCTTATGTAGCTTTTTTGATGTGCCCTCCGTGACGGAGGAGGCCATCCACTTGCCTCGCCTCCGACATGGTTGGAGAAGGTGGAGGCGAGATGTGCGGACTTGGGTGCCGGAGCTCGAAAAGCGGAGATGGATAAGCAAAGGAGGAAGAAGGCGAGGTAGAAAGGTCGATCCTTATCCCTTATTATGGGTGGATTTAAACTATGCGCCCCCACCAGCCCGGAAAACTCGCTATCTCCCAAGCGCCACAATCAATGGTGCGGTTGGTTACCCACGTCCGTATTGATGAGAATCCGAATAAGGGGACACGATCTCCGCTTGACAAGATGTGCCAAGGAAACCGTCGCTAAACGCTACCGAGGTGGAACAATAAAACAATTCGAGTAAAGGCTTGGCCGCAGTGACGCCATGCCACGAATACGCCGCCAGATTGAACTTGAGTAAATATTATTCTCTACGGTGGTATGTGGAATTTATTTTGCAGAGCCGGACACTGTCCTGGTGTTCAAAATCTTCTATGAATTATTCGGAGGAGGAACCCGCCTCGCAATGCCAAAGATAATATGCGCGCCAAACTCGTCGTCATTGAAGCCTGGTTCAGGGGCTACTGAGGGAGTCCTGGACTAGGGGGTGTCCGGATAGCCGAACTATCATCATTGGTCGGACTCCAAGACTATGAAGATACAAGATTGAAGACTTTGGCCCGTGTCCGGATGGGACTTTCCTTGGCGTGGAAGGCAAGCCTCAAGATACGGATATGTAGATCTCCTACCATTGTAACCGACTGTAATCTCCTAGCCCTCTCCGGTCTATATAAACCTGAGGGTTTTAGTCCGAGGACTAACAACAATCATACCATAGGCTAGCTTCTAGGGTTTAGCCTCCTTGATCTCGTGGTAGATCTACTCTTGTACTACCCATATCATCAATATTAATCAAGCAGGAGTAGGGTTTTACCTCCACCAAGAGGGCCCGAACCTGGGTAAAAACATCGTGTCCCTTGTCTCCTGTTACCATCCGCCTAGACGCACAGTTCGGGACCCCCAACCCGAGATCCGCCAGTTTTGACACCGACAGTAACCAATAGAAGTTTGATGATCATCATTATTAGAGCATTGCCTAAAAAATAGAAAGGCCAAAAAAAAGAAAGGCCCCCAAAAAAGAAAGGCCAAAAAAAGGAAAGGCCCAAAAAAAGTAAAAAAATAAAAATAAAAAGGGCAATGCTACTATCTCTTTTTCCACACTTGTGCTTCAAAGTAGCACCTTGTTCCTCATGTAGTGAGTCTCATATATTGTGCTTCAAAGTAGCACCTTGTCCTTCATGTAGTGAGTCTCATAAGTTGTCTTTTTATACTAGTGGGAATTTTTTATTATAGAACTTGGCTTGTATATTCCTACGATGGGCTTCCTCAAATGCCCTAGGTCTTCGTGGAGCAAGCTTGTGCTGATGCACACCCACTAGTTTTCTTTGTTGAGCATTCATAGCTCTAGTGCATCCGCTGCATGGCAATCCCTACCCTCATGTTGACATCAATTAATAGGCATCTCCATAGCCCGCTGATTAGCCTCACAATGTGAGACTTTCTCTTTTTGTCTTCTCACACAATCCCATCATAATATTCTAGTCCACCCATAGTGCTATATCCATGGCCCGCGCCATGTATTATGTGAAGGTTGAAAAAGTTTGAGATTATTTGAGTATGAAACAATTGCTTGGCTTGTCATCGGGGTAGAAGTTGGGAACATCTTTGTGTGACGAAAATGAAGCATAGCCTAACTATATGATTTTGTAGGGATGAACTTTCTTTGCCATGCTATTTTGAGAAGACATGATTGCTTTTATTAGTATGCTTGAAGTATTATTATTTTTGTGTCAATATGAACTTTTGTCTTGAATCTTCGGATCTGAATATTCATACCACAATTAAGAAGATTTACATTGAAATTATGCCAAAGTATCACCAAGATCAAAAATTTTTTTTATCATTTACCTACCGAGGACGAAAGGTGAATTAAGCTTAGATGCTTGATACGCCTCCAACGATCTATAATTTTTGATTGCTCCATGCTACTTTATCTACTGTTTTAGGCAATATTGGGCTTTATTATCCACTTTCATATTATTTTGGGACTAACCTATTAACCGGAGGCCCAGCCCAGATTTGTCGCTTTTATGCCTATTTCAATGTTTCGAGGAAAGGAATATCGACGGAGTCAAACGAACTAAATCAATCGGAGAAGTTATTTTGGAAGGAAACCCACCGATGGACTTGGACCCCACGCCGAAGATACAGGAGGTGCTCACGAGGGTGGGGGGCGCCCACCCACCTCCCCCTGTGCGCCCCATGCCTCGTGGCCCCTCAGTAACTCCACCGACGCATTCTTTCACCCATATATACCCACGCACTCCTAAAACTTCCGTAAGAGAAGATAGATCGAGAGTTCCGCCGCAAGCCTCCTCAGAGCCACCAAAACCAATCGACCCTGCTCCAAGACCGCCGAGGGGGGATCCCATCACCGTGGCCATCTTCATCACCCCGGGCTATCCATGACGAGGAGAGAGTAGTTCACCCTGGGTCGGGGTATGTACCAAGAGCTATGTGTTTGATCTCTCTCTCTCGTGTTCTCTCTCGTGTTCTCTATGGCACGATCTTGATGTATCCCGAGCCTTGCTATTGTAGTTGGATCTTATGATGTTTCTCCCCGAGGGAGTCCCGACTAGGGGTGTCCGGACACCGGACTATCATTATCCGCCGGACTCCAAGACTACGAAGATACAAGATTGAAGACTCCGCCGTGGTCCCGGATGGGACTTTCCTTGTGGAAGGCAAGCTTGGCAATACGGATATGTAGATCTCCTACCATTGTAACCGACTGGTAACCCTAGCCTCTCCAAAGGTCTATATAAACCGGAGGGCTCTAGTCCAGAACAACATACATTACAACAATCATACCATAGGCTAGCTTCTAGGGTTTAGCCTCCTTGATCTCGTGGTAGATCCACTCTGTACTACCCATATCATCAATATTAATCAAGCAGACGACGGTTTTACCTCCATCGAGAGGGCCCCAACCTGGGTAAAACATCGTGTCCTCGCCTCTCGCTACCATCCGCTTAGACGCACGCTCGACCTCCTACCGAGATCCGCCGGTTTTGTCACCGATAGGCTTGATGGCATCTTCAACCAACAACGCTGTCCGTGGTGAGACTTTTCTCCCCGGACAGATCTTCAGATTCGGGCGGCTTTCAGATCGCGGGCCAATTCTCTGGCCGCCAGAGCAGATCGAAGCCACGCCCTGGCCGCCAGTCGATTCGAAGCTCAACTTCACGGCCGACGTCCGCGAGACTTGATCTTCGACGGACCCGAGCCACAGCCTAAGCGCACCGTGACAGACGATGGGCATGATCTAGCTCGCCAATCAACAGGCCCTGGTGGCCGCACTCGATCCGCTTCGCCATTAGCCCGGAGCCGATCGCCCAGTTCGAGGGCCGGTGGATAGACGCCGCCCTGGGGGCTTCAACATCCACGGCGATGGAGCCGAACACTGATCTTGTCCCCTGCGAGACATGTGATTCCGAGGAGCCGGACTCCTCGCCGGACTCCGAACCTCCCGCGCCCCCACCAATCAATCCGGATTGGGCGCCGGTTATGGAATTCACCGCCGCAGACATCTTTCCATACTCGCCTTTTGGCGATATCCTGAATTCATTAAAGTATCTCTCGTTATCAGGAGAGTCCTGGCCGGACTATGGCCAGGATGGTTGGGGTACGGACAACGGAGAAATTCAGAGCCCACCCACCACCCACTTTGTAGCCGCTGTCGACGATCTAACCTTGTCACACGACATATATATGGTAAACACCCCAAAGGAGAGCGATAACGAGGACCAACGGGCCGCGGCAGAAGAAGACCCTCACGACAACCGAATTAAAACGGCGCGCAGACGCCGCTCTAAGTCCCGCCGACGACAACAACGCTCCCAAGGAGCCCGCAATACGGCAGGCTCACAAATGGACGCATTTAACATGCAAATAAGCAACCGTCCAACATGACGAAGTCGGATAATCAGTCCGCACTCGTGAAAACAACAACCGACGACCATGCCGTATACAATCACGGATAGCAAGAACCTTCTAAAAGACTCACAAGACTACAAGAAGCCTCAAGAAGGAAAACGGAGGCTCAAAACAGCGGAAGACACACTCAGAATGAGAGGGAGCAAAGTGCTCAAAACCGCAGATAAGTACGGCAATGGCCACCAATCAAAGAGCTACCCGGGCGCAAGTTGTTATTGAATTGACGAGGAGGCCATAGAGCCTCCACCGGCCCAAGAATAAAGGGGCTTCTCGGTTGATAGACGGCCGATGACAAAGCCAAATTCTCGACAAAGGGCGCCACACATAAGTCAACCAACTAATCTTGAAGGATAGATGGCCCAGCCAGTCCATCTACGGCCAAAGGAGAAGGCCCCAAGGAGCAAGGCAACACGCCAAGTGTCCGGCGATAGAGGCACACACAAATACAGGGGCACCAAGCACCCACTATGTTTCACTGATGAGGTGCTGGGCCAGAATTCTCAGAGGATTTAAACCCATAAACATAGAGGCCTATGATGGAACAATGCACTCGAGTCCTGATAGAAGACTATATACTACATATACACATGGCCGAGGAGACGATCTCCATGCCATAAAATACCTACCCTCAAGCTCAAAGGGCTAGCCTCCATTGGCTTAAAAGCCTCCCGTAAAACTCAGCTAGAAGTTGGGAAGAGCTCGAGGACGCTAGAGCAAATTTTCAAGGACTTATGTCCGCCCTCCCGATGCGTATGATCTAAGTCATATAACTCAACAGCCCGGAGAGTCAGCGCAGAAATTCTGGAACAGGTTTCTTACCAAAGAGAACCAAATAGTCAACTATCCGCACACCGAAGCCTTAGCAGCTTTCAAGCACAATGTCCGAGACGAATGGCTTCTGTGCACCTCGGTCAAGAGAAACCGAGGACAATATCCGCACTAACAAGCCTCATGACCCGCCTCCTCAAGGGAGAGGATAGCTGGCTAGCAAGATGCAGCACCAAAGAACCCAAGTACATCCAAGATAAGAGATGGAACGAAAATCACTACAGAAAAGAGCAAATACGAGTAAAGAGAAAAGCCTAAAGAGCACAAAGAATAACGCCGATTCAAAAGCTCACACTCCAACAACAAAACACAGCCTCTAAAGGATGACAAATGATTTAATTGTCCAACTTAAACAAGATTTTGGGTCGGATATGTCAAATCCACAAGACTTCTAAGGCCTCGCAAATCACACCCACCGAGATTGCTTGGTTTTTAAACAGTCCGCCGACTAAACGCCGAACATAAGGGCCTCGACGCCAAGCCAAGACGATAAACCCCACCAGCAGAGCACCGTAAAACAAAAGACTTTCCCACAAGGGGTCAAAGCAAGAACTAACTTCATGTGATAATACGGAAAATAGTGCGACACTTTCTAAAATAGCTTCGCGGTCCAACCCAAAGGATCGTAGAGATTGATATCAAACCAATCACTTTCACCACCGACTATTCCAAGTTGCTCAAACGCTGGACGGACTTCGATATTGAATCCCATAATAGATGGATTACACTTACTAACGCCCTAATGGACGGAGGCAGCGACTTAAACCTCGCTGTATTCAAAACAGTCCAAGGATGGGGATAAACCCCGCCAAAATCCGACACAGCCACACTTCCTTCAAAGGAGGACGCCAGCCCTTACGCCAAGTGCACAGTGCTCCATATTACTAGAAGTCGGTTCGATCGCCGAACAATTTTCGACGAGAAAATTAATTTTTCATATCGCCCCGCTTGAAAGTGAATATCAAGCACTTGGGACGAAGGCTTTTGTCCGCTTTTAACGCCATACCGTGACACGCATCTCTTACACTCAAGATGCCCGTCCGCGTGGCATCATTTTAGTGCGAGGGTCACTTAAAGACCCCGGACTCGATAGATTTATCCGCTTCAGCAGTTAGGGGCTCCTTAGCCGCATACCCTTCACAGGGGCTGAGCGCATAAACAACCGCGGGTTCATACAAACCCCGCTTTAATTATTCATATTTTTATTTTACACATATTTTCGCATCTAATTGTTTTTAAACTAAACGCTCTCTCTTTCTACAGATGAACAACGTGCATACCCGCCCAGATAATGGCGAACGGAGACACAGCGCAGACGCAGAGGGACCCGCCAGAGGATTCTTTTCAGATTAAGACCTCGCAGAACCTTTTTTACCGCTCTTGTTGTTATTCTCCTTGGTTTCTTCCCATAATCAAAGCGGAGCCTCGACGCTTTGGCATCGGCTGGCCAGAGGACCATGCCCGCATTTTGACACTAGGGGCTTAGGGCATTGTTTTGCCTATTATTATAAAGACCGAACACCTTAGGGAGTGTTCGCGCCTCGAAGTTAGGCATTATATGCATCAGCTCCAATCATGTCTTTGGTCAAATGTTGGGTTTGCCTCTGCCCCGTGTTTTGCTGCTTTACGCCTGTGATCATCGACTAACGTGGCACCAGGAGAACTATCGCGACAGTTCCCGCCTCGCCGGGCGAGCACCTCAAGAGAGAAAGCCGAAACCGACCGCTATGATACAAGAGAGACTAGTCAACCACTGATCGACTACCGAATGTTTAGAATTCGCTGACGAAGGACCGCTTCCCCAGTCAGTACATACACGCCCAATTCGAGAAGTGCGGTGCCACCAGGCTATATCGTAGCCCCACCTCGAGCTCCACCGCTAAGTGAAAGTGATAAAGCATTATAGTACGGATTGCCCTGCTTGCTACGCTACCACCTCCCTAAACAGACCGAGACGCCGGATTAAGTGTGAAAACGCTATTTTTATGCGAACACCCCACGCACCTTGTGCGTGGGGGCCAGTCAAGACTGCAATCTTCGTTATACAAATGTATACGTAAACGGCCGCACAGGAGAAGATTCACTACTTGTGACGCACAAGTATAAAAAGCAGCTATAGCACAATAATCGTGTTACAAACTAAAATGTTCATTTGAACATGACATTTTTTGAGCACTGCGACTCTATTACACGAGCGCCACGCATAACCTCCCAAAAATAGTGCTCGGCGGGGAGCCGGTTTTTATCCGAGCTCCGGGCGGCAACAGCGGTGGCGTCCATCTCCGTCCAATGCGCCTTCACACGGGCAAGAGCCATCCGCACGCCCTCGATGCAGGCCGACCGCTTCATCTCCTTGATATGAGGCACCGCCCAAGGAATTGCTGCAATAAGTCAAGTAGCTCGTCGCTTTGGGCCTCTCGCCGACATGAGCCACAATGTCGGGCCATGGCAAGTCCGACAATCTATTTAGCTCGCCCATTCGCCAACCGGTCTGTCAACGAAAGCGAAGCGGTCCGGACTATGGAATTGAGACCAAGATAACTCTTCCGTCCTGTGATCCTCCCGGCCCGGGTGCTCAACGGCATCGACGACTTGCGCTAAGTCCATATAAGGATCTTCCGGACTCCACACCGCCAAATTGAGCATACATTTGATCCATAAACCGCGACGAGCAGGTAAAAGGCTTGCCACCACGACATTCCGGCTTGGCGTAGCTTCCTCCTTCATGGCCCGTGATTGCAGAGCGGCATCCTTGGCTTCGCGGTGGCCTCTTCAGTCTTCCTGCTCCGACAAGCGCCTTTTCAAGAGCCTCATTGCGGCTCGGCAAAGATCTTTACTTTCATGGCCAATTCGCCACCTCTTTCCCGCTTAGGTAGTGTGCAGCCTTTTCGCTTTCAACCCTCCGCCGAGGCAGCAAGATCACTCCTTCGGCTTGCTCCTTCGCTGGGCAAGTTCGCCCAAGGCTCTCCACAGCAGCAGCACCGCTTCTGATAACATCATAGAAATGTATCAAGGAGGACTTTGACCCTTAGTAAAGCCGATCATGGAGAACTCATTTACCTTATGCACTCGCCAAGTCGCCGGGTTGACAAGCGCGATGTCCGTGATTCACCACGCCAAGTTGCCGATTTAACTCGGCAACCCACTAGTCCGCTAGCCTCGACTATTTGCCACCGCATAGGAACGGTGGCATTTATTACTATGATTTCGATCCTCGACGACTGTCGCTTTCACCACCTACCGAGTCTCAGGGCTACTATCTATACAGTATGATTTTCATATGCAAAACTGTTAATAAACAAAGAGATGCGTATTTTCGCAGACTCAAACCCCTCAAGAAGCTCATAGCGGCATTGCGCAATCCGCCTCGGCGACGAGATCCTTCCAATCACCACACGATCAACGCACGATGATCTTCCGAGATGGACGCCTCAAGCAGATCCTTCGCCTCCCGCCGGATACTAGCGGGTGCCGAACTCTCCGCCCTCCGACTCGGGATACCCTCCGCGACGATATTTTCAGTGCTCGCTCGCTTTATCTCGACGGCGCAGCAAACGGAGGCGTTGCTTCCATCATCTCCGAAGAAGGTCCTCAAGACGAACTCCTTCGAGAAGGCTGCAGATCCGAACCGCAAGATAAATATTTCGCCACTCACGTAAGGTTTTTCCTTACTAATTAACTCCCTTTTCATACTCACGGCTCACTGAGGGGCTGATCCTTTGGTGATGATTGTGCGTCCGATTCTCTCCGGACGCCGGACTCCCCGAAGATTTCTTCCCACGCTTAGGGGCTTTGGCCTCCTGGATCTTCGGAGGCGGTCCTCTCCCCCGAAGGAGGGGTTTTTTCCCCTCTCTTCAGATGCCCCTCGGGGCGAAATAATAGCTCCTTTGTTTTCCCCATCGCCTTTCCGTGGGCGCCACCTCCAACATTCTCGACCAGCACGGCCCAGTATGTCTCGGGATGGGGCCGACACCATATCAGCCTCGACAGCTACCCACCCTGTGGAGAGTAATGGGTCGAGGCTAACTCTAGAAAAAAACATAAACAGAGCGTCCGAACTATGAGCTATTTACCTGGGTATCCGGGCGATCGCGGCTTAGGCCTGCGTCCTCGGCCGATTCCGGACACGCCGCCTGCGGTCCGAAGAACAACTTATACATCTCCACGGGTGTTGCGCCCATGAAGTGTTGGAGAATCCGAGGTCTCTCCAAAGTTGAACTCCCACAGCACGAGAGGACGACGCTTATGGGCGTAAGATGCCCGATTAGCATAACCCGCATCACCACAATCAGATTGATCTCCTCACCGAGGTCTCGAATCCGCCTCGCAATAAGGGCACGCCTTCGACGGCCCCAATTGAGCCCCTTGGTCAACCCATGACATCAGTTGGCATGGAGGTCCCATGAAAGAAGGTGGCGACTTTTGCTTGTCGCCTTCTGAGCGGTGATATAGAACCACCTCTGCCACAACCCGAGCGTAACCTCGGCCATGGGCGCCGGCCTTTTTGCTTATAGCCGCTTCACAAGACTTCGCTTGACGCCTCGATCATCTTCGCCCACTTGAAGGTCTTCACCACAGCCGGCGTGGGGGTGACGCGAGGAAGGCTTCGCAGACGATAATGAATGCGGAGACGGAGGATGGACTCGAGCCAAGTCGGAAAGTCCAGCCCATAGTAGAACATGAGCCCTCTCACGAAGGGATCCGCTGGAAGCCTAAACCCCGACGGAGGTGGGACACGAAGACAACAAACTCACCGGGCTTGGGTAGTAACGGCCTGCCCTTGGGCAGCAACCTGGCGAAACCTCATAGGCTGTACTTGGCCTCACGCAATCTCAATATGTCCTCCTCTCGTGACGGAGGAGGGCATCCACCGCCCCGGAAGTCGGAGCCGACATGGTTGAGGATCCGGCGCCAATCGAGGCCTCGGTGTTGGAACCGGGAGCGAGGAAGAGATTCGATGCGAGATTGAAGAACAAGGACACGCTTTTGGTGTCGACTCCGACTCAATGTCACATCGATCTAGCCTGTAACACCTCATATCACTTTGCGCCTCACGACGGTATTCCCAACGGTGTCGCCACCTTTGCCCGAGACCGCTTATGCTTTTTGGCACACGATATGATAGTGTTGCTAGCATCCATATGATAAGGAGCCCGGCTGACATGGCTAGTCAGAAACCCAAAGTGGCACAGACTTACAGGACAGCATCCATGACCCAAAGATCGAACGTGTTTCATCATCAACGAGTGAGTTCCGGCCAGCACTAGGCTAGCAGACTCGTGAAACCGGGCAGTAGCGGCTAACAGACTCCGTACTAACGCGCGACATTTCCGGGGATGCATACAGTGAACGAAGAAGGACACATGCCGCCAACCTAAGTGTTCCGGAGCAGAGTAAGCTACCATGGCTCGTGGAAACACTAGGAGACATTTCCGGAAAGAGAGGCTACTAAAGATAAACAACTAGATAGTCAGATCCCACACATACCAAGCATTTCAATAACATACACACAATATGCTCGATATGTGCAAATACAACATGGCATCACAACATGACTCTACGACTCAAGTAGTTATTCATTAGGCTCCGAGGAGCGAGATATTACAAACAGGGGTCTCATGACCCAACATTCAGAGCATACAGGTCAAGCACAAGCGGAAGCTTAACATGTCTGAGTACAGACATCTACAAATGAAAAAGGCTAGAAGCCCCGACTATCTACTGATCCGCCGAGGGCACAAGATCGTAGCTGAGGTAACAAGCTAAACGTCAAGTCCACGTGGAACTACTAGCGAGACCAAGTCTCTCTCGCAAAAACATAAAATAGGCAAACGTGAGTACAAATGTACCCAAAGAAGACTTACATCGTAACTAACTACATATGCATCATTATCAATAAAGGGATGGTGGGGTTTAACCGCAAGCAGCCAGCTTTGACTCGGTGGCTATCCTAAACTACGATCGCAAGTAACTCTTTTGAGGTGATGCACACGAGTCCACATATTCACCATATCAATACACCACTATGGATCCGCCCCGCCTCCCCACGAGAACGCCATCCATAACACTCACACTTATCTTGTATTTTAGAGTATCCACTTTCACTTGTCTATGAACTGTTATAGGCAACCCAAGTCCTTTTCCATGACACGCTATTCAATAGATGATGTTAACCCTGCAGGGTGTACTTTTCACACACGCTCACTGCCATCACCTTACACGACATGTACTGCAACCTTCAAGCTGAAGCCCAATGTGGGTGTCGGCCACGGCCTACCTAAACACTCAAGTCCCTAGTCCAGTTTATCGCCTATTTGGGTTCCATCTATGAGGAGTTCCGCCAAGTTTCACACAGCCCCAAACGATGTGAACAGGTTCCCGAGACACCAACGGGCGCCTCAGACACTGCACACGTGCCTACCGTGATCATAGCCCACCCTCACGGTCAAGCAAGACGGCCTCCAAAGATACTACAAACACCGTAAACTACTTGCAACTCCCGGACAGAGGACAAGGGTGATTAAGAAGCCGAGAGGGTCCATTGGTTTCGGCCCAATGCGTGGTAGTAGCTGAATCATGGATCACAAACACGTAACTCAGTTCCTCGAGGACGGCCGCAATGAGACAACCCACCATGTACTCCTACATGGCCTCTCACCGCTACTTTTACCAAATCGTGTTCACACACTTAGCTCACACACAAGAGGACATGTTCACACACCTCCGGTTCATCCTCGATGAATCGAATTCCACTCAACTCTAAGCAAGAGGTGCATGACAAACAAGCATGTATGAGTAGGCACAACAGGCTCAAACAACTCCTACTCATGCTAGTGGGTTTCATCTATTTATCGTGGAATGACATGTCATGCAAAGGATAAAGGGGTTCAGCTACCGCAACAAGTAATGATGAATCGTTGTTGTCCTAATGCAAGAAAAGAGAGCAGGAGCGAGAGTAGGATTGTATCGAATGAACAAGGGGTTTTGCTTGCCCGGCACTTCAAGATAATATAGTTCTTCATCGGTGTCATCGAACTTGTCATCTAACCATGTCTATCGAGAGGGACGAACACCGACAAACACGTAAGAACACAATCAATGCAATGCACAATATGATGCATGCTATGACATGGCAATATGATGTGTGATAGGTCTAATGCAATTTGGGACATAAAGGTTGAGTCCATTTGAACCAAGGATTCAAATGATCACCCAAGATAATAAGTGATATAAGTGCATTAGCTTGTTTCACCTAAACAGCAAGGTTAAAGTGTTCTGACATGCATGAAACTAGTACAGATGGAAAGATTGATTTTTCTGATCATTTTTCATATATAATTTATTTGATTTGGAGCTACTGTTGATTTTATATGAATTTTAGAAGTTTAGGCAATTTTCAAATTTCTAATTGAAATAAATCCAGAATAGAATTAATGCGCCAAGATGACGTCACCGTGATGTCAGTAGTCAACTGGGTCGGCCAGGTCAAACCTGACCAGTGGGACCCATACGTCAGTGGCAAACTAACTAATCTAAATTAATTAGTGTTAAACTACTACTAACTAAAATTGTCAATGGAGTAATTAAACTTAACTAAAAATTAAACTAGATTATCGGGGCCCGGCCCACTTGTCGCCACCTGTGGAGGTCGATCGTCAAACCCAGTGTCAGCGGGTCAAACCCACCGGCGGCTTGACGCCGGGCGAGGCCATGCGGCGGCGTTTTCGGTTTGGTCTCCGTCGACCAAATCGGCAATGAGATGCGCTACGCAGAGCCGGGAGCTACCGCGATCCATCGTGCGAAGTGCTTGGGCACGGACGCCAGAACGACGCCGGCGAGCTCGACAATGGGCGGCCGGAGTTTGGCTATGCACGGGCCGCGTTGCAGCGAGCAAACGTGGACTAAAGTGCGGGCGAGGCACTTACGCTGCGCGGCGACGTGATTGGCACATTGGCGCGACCAAATGGTCACGGAGCAACGCCGCGATAAGCTCTTGCGGCGGAGCATCTCGGCTCCGGTGGAGGAGGCGGTTAGAGGGCGCAAACGACGCAAAGGAGAGGGGGAGACGGCGTAGAAGCTCATGGCGGTTCGGGCGAGGCGGTCGGCGAGCTCGGAGACGGTCCGTAGTAGTCGGGGCGGCAAGGGGGATCTCCGGCGGCCGGGGATGAAGACAACATCGATGGAGGCGCCCAGGCCTCCCGAGGCGCTGGGCTGACATGAGGGGTAGCCGCGACGTGGTGGAGCTTTGGGCACGACGAGGGGCGAGGGATCGGCAGAGCTACTGGCAACGGTGGTCGGTGGCGACGGCAGCGCTCGGCCGCATGCAGGGAGAGAGCAGAGGAGGGGGAGGGCGTTCGGGAGAGAGTGAGAGGGGACCGGGGGGTGCGTGGCGTCTCATAGAGGCGTCCAGGCGTCGAGGTGGAGCGGCAAGCAAGAGGTGGCTTGGCTGGGTCACAAGACGGGCACACGCCAGCCCCTTCCTCGCGAGGAAGACGACAGGAAGGCTAGTGGCTGGCTGGGCAGCTGGGCCAGCCAGTGGGCTGTGGTGGTGCTGTAAGAAGGCCAAAGGCTTCTCTGCTTTTATTTTCTTTTTCTATTATTTCAGAATCGTAGGGCTTTATTAAAATACTTAGGCATCTTTAAGAATCCTCAAAATAATCAGGGCTCTATTTAGATTATTTCCAACAGCTCACACTTATTTTCAGAATTATTTGGGCATTTAGAATATTTTATAGCATTTAAATGCCCAAATGCAAATACAAGATGATTTATTCAGAGCCTAATATGTCCTCAAAAATATAAATCATTTTTGGTAGATGCTTTCACCTCAAACCAGAAATGTTGAACATTTTTAGAGGGCATTTTGGGTTTAATGACAAAGATTTTATTTTGACCCTAGTTGAATTCATTTGGTGCTAGGGTTTAAGCATCCCTATTTCAAGTTTCAAAAGAATTAAAACATGATGCAACACTCTAATGCATGCACTAGGCACTGTCAGAACTAGGGATGTGACAGCTCACCCCCACTAAAACAAGAATCTCGTCCCGAGATTCAAGCGTAGGGTAAGATGAAAGGGAAGCGCAAACTAATATAATCTTCACGATCCAGGTTGCACTTCAAATGAACGTTGATTCGTTCACCATCATTGTCTCGAAGTCTTGCTCTGAGAACTCCATCCCACATGACAACAAGTAGAAAGGGAAAACTCTAGTAGGATCGATCTTTCCAAGATCAAACAACTTAGGATCAGCTCACGGGTGAGTCATAAAACATCTCGCAAGATGAGATACAAGGCACACATCTAGAGGAATGGAGGGAATAGATGACGAGGGTTCACTAGGTAGACAACAATTCCACACTTAAGAGGGTGGTGAACGGTTGTCAACGAGCGAGAGTTTGAGTTGCCATGATACCACAAATGAGACATTTTAGAGGAAGGCAATTCGTGATCTATCCCTTATGGCAAAAAGAATTACCTTTGATTCAGAGATCATTGAAATTTTTATACCAGCCTAAGGCAATTCACAATCGATCATTTGAAGGAGTCCGAAAAAATGACATTCTCGGGCCAGAATGGATGATGTGGATTACCTTGTTGAAAACAACACAAGGGATGATTTTAGTAACTGGGGAGAAGCTCAACAGTAGAGAGTGAGTCCACTGTTTGAAAAGCTATAGCATAACCGAGGAAACTGGGAGCAATCCTAGTTAGTGCTGGTGATAATACATAGTGCTTGTGCGTGCTCTCAAGAACTTGAGCATTTCCATATTCATCAAGGTTTTACCAACATCCGTGTCAAGGATCCTGGCAACACAACATACCACCATGATGAATAGTGATGATCAATGCCGATGCAACGAAAGACAACACCTTCTTAGATTTCACTTTAGCGGGGCCAAGGGGACTAAATCTGGATGATCGACCGAGAGACATTTAGCACTCCGCTTCTAATGTTCTCCTTGATGTACTAGCGTATCCCATTCATTAAAATGGTTTGGTTCCCAGAACATCAAGTAGAAGATCGGACTTCGGGAACTTAAGAATACATAAGGAACAGCTAAGGAGTAAATCCTACGTAAGTCCTTATGGGAGGTGACCAACTTCTTCAATCAAGATACTACAATAATAGGTCTTCCTACGGGGTGTGTTGGCCACTTACATTCTCTTTACCGATTATCGAGACCAATATTATAGTTCTTGGGAATGTCCCAACCATCATCTCTCGCTCGAGATTCAGATCCGGTTGGTGTCGTAATATTCCGCACTCATCAAGTCCAGAAGAGAAATGAAAGTTTGCAACACAAATCGGCGAGATGACGCCGCGAGATTCTCGTGAAATGAACTACTTATAGCAAGCTCCAAAACATGAGCTGGTTCTGCATAAACTGTGAACACGCTGTCCAAGACAAGCATGACCACATAGTAGTCTTACAATAAAACACTACCAAGTTCCGGTGGGGAATCATCATCGAGGATATCAAGTCCTTGCATAGGGTATACTCATAAGAAGGAGCTTTTCCTTGAACAAATCAATCAAAGGGCTTGGTGTGCTAGGGATACATATAGAATGAAGGTTGCAAGTCTCCGAACCACGTAATACTTCGCACGATGCATGACCGATTTGGGGATGATTCCAAAGGAAGCAACATCGACTTTCTCGAATCCACGCGGCAACTTACATCTAATGCACATGAACTAGAGGAAGTCACTTCTTACATCCGAACATATGCTTCATGAGCTAGCATGAACAAATGCTTTCAAAAGTTTCCAACACTAGCTTAATGTTCAACAAAACTATGGAGAAGACAAGGATGTTGTCGATGGGCTCAACAACAATTCATCCAGATTCCCATGGACATGGAATTCCATAACTATGTGAACAAGGTTCTAGTATTGGTTAGACCCAAAGGATATAATGGTGTATGCTCAAGGAAAATTCACGAGTAAGACAACATTACGAACATCACTGGTTCTGATTTGATTTGAGGATAGCCCATACTCAAATCAGAGTTTTAGCAAGACAATAGCTTCAACAACTAGTCACGAGGATCAATCGATGAAGATACCATCTTTCTTCAACACACACACACAAAAAGATATCCCTTAACATGAGCTAAGTCGAACAAGCTTTTATCTTCCAACTCTCCAAGTTGTTGTTTTAGCTTAACCAACTAGCTCAGGGGTATGCAATGTAGATTTCTTGGAGAAGGGTGGTTTATATGAAACCAACTTGATCACTTAACTCAACATAGCAGTCAGTGACAACTCGGTAATACTTTCGAGAAGATATTCGGAAAATCACGACCACCGATATGTTACTAAGCTCGAGAACAATCTTGCTTTTCAGTGGCAAGACGATATGATCAATCGAGCGAGGACTTAACAAAATCCCAACTCATCAATCAAGAGTGCACCGGGAACAAGGACTAGGTAGCACAATCAGTCTTAGAATGATGATTCAAGAACCAACACGCTAAGAATGAAATTATTGTCCTTTAACTACCAAGCAACAGAGTTACTAGGAGTATTGATTTCACACATCATGGTTCACTTGTCGGCATTCCGGTTACAATAACACGGAAACCGAGGAATAAACAATGATGGCAAGAAGTATCACTGTATCAAGAGTTCATAGGATGGTGTGCAATTCCCATGACATTCTTGATATAAAGATGGTAATACTCCAAGGTAGAATAGAGCAAAAGCTAGATTAGCAATTTGATCTGCAGAGTACAACTGCTTTGACCCAATCCTAGAAATGGACAAGGTACTGGAGTTTGTTTCTCCAAGTCATTCCGGAATAGAATGGCTTGACGGACCACAAGAATAATAGGCATCGATGAACGAATGCATGCATAATCTTGACTATCAAATGATAGACGGGGTCAGAATACCACTAAAGAAGGACTACTCAAAGGAACATATAATTTTCTGAGTTGTGGATGCATAGATTAGTATGTCGAGCGAAGCTCAACTTTTCTTCCGGAGAACCCATGCAGAAAGGTAGAACTGGCAGAGTCACAATATAGCATGGAGAACTCTTCGAGAGCACTCTTGTTGTGATCTTTTGATCTAACAACTTCTGCCATGAGTGGTTCATAGTATTTGGAAGAAAGAAATACCACGGACCTCGAAGATTGTCGCAAAGGGTACTAATATCCTAAATAAGGTACGAGCAACACTAACAACATGAAGTAGGTAGGGTGAATCTCGGGTTTAAGAACCCTGGAATGGAATACCTACTAACTAATAACATCACGGGATGCTTTCGAGAATGATGGCTAGAATCATCACACGGGGAACACAAATCATGGCTAGATTACTAGATGATCCCCTAAGACACCTAGGGTCATAATAATAATTCCAACATATATGTCGAGGCAATAGAATACCTCAACTCGCAATTGGTGTGATTAACCCGCCCAAAGGAACATCAAGACCAGAGGAAAGAATTTTGCAAATGCTTCACTATTTAGAAACTCGATGACTCTGACAAAGATAACGGCTCAGAATGCTCAAAATGATTTGAGACATCCTGCAAAATAGTGGCATGACCACTCAACATCACAATATCAAGGTTTTGAGATCAACAATATGAACATGCGAAGTAGTATAAACTGAACTGAGATTTGGAACTAACAATTCTATAAGTCTATGGATTAGTAACACGTCATCCTAATAGATAGATGAGAAGGCCTAGTTCTTAATCCCCAGAGAAGAGAAGAGGTTGACTCGCATCGAAGGCCATGAGGTATAAGGAGTAAAAAGAGCCTTACGCTCCATCCCACAATCAATTTCCCTACATATAACTAAAGCATTTCTAGACACAACTTCACCAGTTTGGCTTGGTAATCCCACAGCAAACAGCTCGATACCAAAACTGTCAGACCCCGACTCAATGTCACATCGATCTAGCCTCAGTAACACCTCATATCACTTTGCGGCCTCACGCACGGTATTCCCACGGTGTCGCTTACCTTTGCCCGGACCGCTTGCACCTTTTGGCACATGTATATGATAGTGTCGCTAGCATCCATATGATAAGGAGCCCGGCCGACATGGCTAGTCGAAACCCAAAGTGGCATGACTTACAGGACAGCATCCATGACTCCAAAGATCGAACGTGTCGGTCATCAGCGAGTGAGTTCCGGCTGTAGCACTAGGCTAGCAGACTCGTAAACCGGCCAGAAGCGGCTAACAGACTCCTCAGACTAAGGCGTGACATTTCCCAAGGGACGTATACAGAACGAAGAAGGACACATGCTGGCCAGCCTAAGTGTTCCGGAGCAAGAGAGTGCTACCATGGCTCGTGGAAACACTAGGAGACATTTCCGTAAGAGAGGCTACTAAAGATAAACAACTAGATAGTCAGATCCCACACATACCAAGCATTTCAATAACATACACACAATATGCTCGATATGTGCAAATACAACATGGCATCACAACATGACTCTACGACTCAAGTAGTTATTCATTAGGCTCCGAGGAGCGAGATATTACAAACAGGGGTCTCATGACCCAACATTCAGAGCATACAAGTCAAGCACAAGCGGAAGCTTAACATGTCTGAGTACAGACTTCTACAAATGAAAAAGGCTAGAAGCCTGACTATCTACCAGATCCTGCCGAGGGCACAAGATCATAGCTGAGGTAACAAGCTAAACGTCGAAGTCCACGTGGAACTACTAGCTAGACCAAGAGGCAAACGTGAGTACAAATGTACCCAAAGAAGACTTGCATCGTAACTAACTACATATGCATCATTATCAATAAAGGATGGTGGGGTTTAACTCAAAGCAGCCAGCTTTGACTCGTGGCTATCCTAAACTACGATCGCAAGTAACTCTTTGAGGTGGCACACACGAGTCCACATATTCACCATATCAATGCACCACTATGGATCCGCCCCGCCTCCCCACGAGAACGCCATCCATAGCACTCACACTTATCTTGGCGATTTTAGAGTATCCACTTTCACTTGTCTATGAACTGTTATAGGCAACCCAAGTCCTTTTCCGCTGACACGGCTATTCAATAGATGATGTTAACCCCGCAGGGTGTACTTCTTCACACACGCTCACCGCCACCGCTTACATGACATGTACTCGCAACCTTCAAGCGAAGCCCAACGGGTGTCGGCCACGGCCTACCTAAACACTCAAGTCCCTAGTCCAGGTTTATCGCCTATTTGGGTTCCATCTATGAGGAGTTCCGCCGAACTTTCGCCACAGCCCCAAACGATGTGAACAGGTTCCCGAGACACTAAACGGGCGCCTGCAGACATCAGGCCACGTGCCTACCGTGATCACAGCCCAATTCCTACGGTCACGGCCACAAGACGGCCTCCAAAGATACTACAAACACCGTAAACTACTTGCAACCCCGGACAGAGGACAAGGGTGATTAAGAAGCCGAGAGGGTCCATTGGTTTCGGGCCCAATGCGTGGTAGTAGCTGAATCATGGATCACAAACACGTAACTCAGTTCCTCGAGGACGGCCGAATGAGACAACCCACCATGTACTCCTACATGGCCTCTCACCGCTACCTTTACCAAATCGTGTTCACACACTTAGCTCACACACAAGAGGACATGTTCACACACCTCCGGTTCATCCTCGATGAATCGACCCACTCAACTCTAAGCAGAGAGCATATGACAAACAAGCATGTATGAGTAGGCACAACAGGGCACAAACAACTCCTACTCATGCTAGTGGGTTTCATCTATTTATCGTGGAATGACAGTCATGCAAAGGATAAGGGGTTCAGCTACCGCAACAAGTAATGTATGAATCGTTGTTGTCCTAATGCAAGAAAAGAGAGCAGGAGCGAGAGAGTAGGATTGTATCGAATGAGCAAGGGTTTTGCTTGCTCGGCACTTCAAGATAATATAGTTCTTCATCGGTGTCGTCAACTTGTCGCCGGAACCATGTCTATCGAGAGGGACGAACACCGACAAACACGTAAGAACACAATCAATGCAATGCTACAATATGATGCATGCTATGACATGGCAATATGATGTGATAGGTCTAATGCAATTTGGGACATAAGGTTGAGTCCATTTGAACCAAGGATTCAAATGATCACCCAAGATAATAAGTGATATAAGTGCATTAGCTTGTTTCACCTAAACAGCAAGGTTAAAGTGTTCTGACATGCATGAAACTAGTACAGATGGAAAGATTGGATTTTTCTGATCATTTTTCGTATATAATTTATTTGATTTGGAGCTACCGTTGATTTTATATGAATTTTAGAAGTTTAGGCAATTTTCTGAAATTTCCTGAATTGAAATAAATCCAGAAATAGAATTAATGCGTCAGCATGACGTCATCGTGATGTCGAGTCCACCGGTCGCCAGGTCAAACCTGACCAGTGGGACCCATACGTCACTGGCTAACTAACTAATCTAAATTAATTAGTGTTAAACTACTACTAACTAAAATTGTCAAGGAGTAATTAAACTTAACTAAAAATTAAACTAGGATTATCGGGCCCCGGCCCACTTGTCGCCACCAGGAGGTCGATCGGGTCAAACCCAGGTCGGGGGGTCAAACCCATCGGCTTGACGCCGGGCGAGGCTGCAGATGCGGGCGGGGCTTCGGTTTGGTCCTCCGTCGACCAAATCGGCATCGGAGATGCGCTTACGCAGAAGCCGGGAGCTACCGATCCATCGGTGCGAAAGTGTTGGGCACGGGACGCCGGAACGACGCCGGCGAAGCTCGACAACGGCCGGAGTTCGGCTGCAGCACGGGCCGCGTTGCAGCGAGCAAACGTGTGGACTAAAGTGCGGGCGAGGCACTACGCTGCGCGGGCGGACATGATTGGCACATTGGCGCGACCAAATGGTCAATGAGCAACGCCGGCGACAAGCTCTTGCGGCGAGCATCTCGGCCCGGTGGAGGAGGCGGTTAGAGGGCTAAACGACGCAAAGGAGAGGGGAGACGGCGAGAAGCTCACGGCGGTTCGGGCGCAGGCGGTCGGCGAGCCTCGAGACGGTCCGGAGTAGTCGGGCGGCAAGGGGATCTCCGCGGCCGGGATGAAGACGACGCCGATGGAGGCGCCCAGTGGCCTCCCGAGGCGCGGCGACATGAGGGGTAGCCGGCGACGTGGTGGAGCTTTTGGGCACGACGGAGGGGCGAGGGATCGGCGGAGCTATGGCAACGGTGGTCGGTGGCGACGGCAGCGCTCGGCCGCGTGCAGGGAGAGAGCAGAGGAGGGGAGGGCGTTCGGGAGAGTGAGAGGCGACTGGGGGTGCGTGCCCTCACAGAGGCATCCAGCGCCGAGGTGGAGCGCAAGTAGGAGGTGGTCGGGGCGTGGTCACACAAGACGGGCACACGCCCTGGCCCTTCCTGCTGTGAGGAAGACGACAGGGAAGGCTAGTGGCTGGGCTGGCCAGCAGGCCAGCCAGTGGGCTGGTGGGTGCTGTAAGAAGGCCAAAGGCCTCTCTGCTTTTATTTTCTTTTTCTATTATTTCAGAATCGTAGGGCTTTATTAAAAATACTTAGGCATCTTTAAGAATCTGAAAATAATCAGGGCTCTATTTAGATTATTTCCAACAGCTCACACTTATTTTCAGAATTATTTGGGCATTTAGAATATTTTATAGCATTTAAATGCCCAAATGCTAATACAATATGATTTAATTCAGAGCTCAATATGTCCTGCAAAAATATAAATCATTTTTGATAGATGCTTCCACCTCAAACCGTAAATGTTGAACATTTTAGAGGGCATTTTGGGTTTAATGAAAAGATTTTATTTTGACCCTAGTTGAATTCATTTGGTGCTAGGGTTTAAGCATCCCTATTTCAAGTTTCAAAAGAATTAAAACATGATGCAACACTCTAATGCATGCACTAGGCAATCGCCGTAACTAGGATGTGACACTTGGTCCCCTTATAAAGGGAAAAATACCAAGAGCCGCTCTCGGACCGCTTGGGGATTCACCTTCGATAGAGGAGACGTATGACGGAACGGTTGGGTTACCCACGCATGTATTGATGAGAATCCTGGAATAAGGGGAGCACGATCTCTGCTTCGACAAGACGCGCCAAGGAAACCGCTTCCCTAAACGTGCTGAGGTGGTATAGTAAAAAATGATTCAAACAAAGGCTTGGTGGCGGTGTGATGTCACGCCGCATAATGCGTTAGCAGATTAAGCTAAGTGTACATTTTATTCTCTCTACGGTGGAATGTGGAAATTATTTTGCAGAGCGACATGATCCTGTGTTCATGATCTTCTCCGGATTATTCAAGGAGGAACCCGCCTTGCAATGCCGAACATTATGCCGCCGGACTTATCGCATTGAAGCCTAGTTCAGGGCTACCGAGGAGTCCTCGACTAGGGGTGTCCGACAGCCGACTATCATTATCCGCCGGACTCCAAGACTACGAAGATACAAGATTGAAGACTCCGCTCGTGTCCGGATGGGACTTTCCTTGGCGTGAAGGCAAGCATGGCAATACGGATATGTAGATCTCCTACCATTGTAACCGACTGTAACCCTAGCCTCTCCGGTGTCTATATAAACCGGAGGGCTCTAGTCCGTAGAACAACATACATTACAACAATCATACCATAGGCTAGCTTCTAGGGTTTAGCCTCCTTGATCTCGTGGTAGATCTACTCTTGTACTACCCATATCATCAATATTAATCAAGCAGACGAGGGTTTTACCTCCATCGAGAGGCCCGAACCTGGGTAAAAACATCGTGTCCTCATCTCCTATTACCATCCGCCTAGACGCATAGCCGGGACCTCCTACCCGAGATCCGCTGGTTTTGACACCGATAATCCCCTCTACTATCTTGTGATGAATTGAGTTTCCCTTGAAGTTATCTTATCGGATTGAGTCTTTTATGAGAACACTTGATGTATGTCTTGCCGTGATTATCTATGGTGACAATGGGATATCATGTGCCACTTGATGTATGTTTTGGTGATCAACTTATGGGTTTCGTGACATTGGGAACCTATGCATAGGGGTTGGCACACGTTTTTACTCCGATAGAAACTTTGGGGAACTCTTTGAAGTACTTTTATGTTGGTTGGGTGAATCTGAGATTGTGTGATGCATATCGATAATCATGCCCACGGATACTTGGGGTGACAATTGAGTATCTAGGTGACATTAGGGTTTTGGTTGATTTGTATCTTAAGGTGTTATTCTAGTATGAACTCTTTTATAGATTGATCCGAAAGAATAGCTTTGAGGTGGTTTCGCACTCCCTACCATAATCTCTACGCTTGTTCTCCGCTATTAGTGGCTTCGAGTGACTCTTTGTTGCATGTTGAGGGCTTGTTATATTATCTATCTATGTTATTATTGTTGAGAGAACTTGCACTAGTGAAAGTATGAACCCTAGCCCTTGTTTCCTATCATTTCATTGTTGTTTACGCCACGCTTATCACTTGTTACCTTGTTGTTTTTATTATTTCAGATTACAAATACCTTTATCTACCATCCATATTGCACTTGTATCACCATCTCTTCGCAGAACTAGTGCACCTATACAATTTGCCATTGTATTGGGTGTGTTGGTTACACAAGAGACTCTTTGTTATTTGGTTGCAGGGTTGCTTGAGAGAGACCATCTTCATCCTACGCTTCCTACGGATTGATAAACCTTAGGTCATCCACTTGAGGGAAATTTGCTACTGTCCTACAAACCTGTACACTTGCAGGCCCAACAACGCCTACAAGAAGAAGGTTGTGTAGTAGACCTCAGCACACAAGGCATTCCTCCGAGTCCGGAATTGCATGATCTCATGGTCAAAGAAACATGTATTTAACATTAAGAATGCAGAGTAATAAACCGAACGATCGCATGCTATGCTAATGGTCGTTTTTCCATCACATCATTCTCCTAATGATGTGATCCCCTTATCAAATGACAACTCATGTCTATGGTTCGGAAACCTTAACCATCTCTGATCAACGAGCTACTTTAGTAGAGCCTCACTAGGAACACGGTATTTGTTTATCCGCCAATACAATTCTAGCATCAATAATAAACCTTATATCATGAATAAGGAAATATATTAATAACAACTTTATTATTGCCTTGATATGTCTCCAACGATCTATACAAAATGTAAAAAATATAATAATAACACCTGGGCCTCCTGGCGCGCCCTGGTGGGTTGTGCTCCCCTCAGAGCACCCCTAGGCGCAGCCTTGGCCCATTGGGTGCCTTCTGGTCCAATAAAAATCTCCGTAAAGTTTCACAGCATTTGGACTGTTGGTATTGATTTCGTGATGTAAAAAACATACGTAAAACAAAGAATCGCACTTGGCACTTGGCACTATACCAAAAAATGATTTAAAATGATTATAAAACATCCAAGATATATAAGATAACAGCATGGAACAATCAAAAATTATAGATACGTTGGAGACGTATCAACATCTCCAATCTTAACTGAAAGAAATATGCCCTAGAGGCAATAATAAAGTTATTATTTATTTCCTCGTATCATGATAAATGTTTATTATTCATGCTAGAATTGTATTACCCGGAAACATAATACATGTGTGAATAGATAGACAAACATAGTGTCACTAGTATGCCTCTACTTGACTAGCTCGTGAATCAAAGATGCTTAAGTTTCCTAACCATAGACATGAGTTGTCATTTGATTAACGGATCACATCATTAGGAGAATGGTGCGATTGACTTGACCCATTCCGTTAGCTTAGCACTTGATCGCTTAGTATGTTGCTATTGCTTTCTTCATGACTTATACATGTTCCTATGACTATGAGATTATGTGACTCCGCTTATCGGAGGAACACTTTGTGTGCTACCAAACGTCACAACGAATCGGGTGATTATAAAGGTGCTCTACAGGTGTCTCTCAAGGTACTTGTTGAGTTGACGATTTCGAGATTAGGATTTGTCATCCGATTGCCGGAGAGGTATCTCGGGCCCTCTCGGTAATGCACATCACTATAATCCTTGCAAGCAATGTAGCTAATGAGTTAGTTACGGATGAAGCATTACATAACGAGTAAAGAGACTTGCCGGTAATGAGATTGAACTAGGTATTGAGATACTAACGATCGAATCTCGGAAAGTAACATACCGATGACAAAGGAAACAACGATGTTGTTATGCGGTTCGACCGATAATGATCTTCATAGAATATGTAGGAGCTAATATGAGCATCCGTGTTCCGCTATTGGTTATCGACCGAGACGTGTCTCGGTCATGTTCATTTAGTTCTCGAACCCGTAGGGTCCGCACGATTAAAGTTAGATGACGGTTATATTATGATCACGGATGTGATCACGGACATGACGAGGAGTCTCAAAATTGTCGAGACATGAAGATTGATATATTGGACGACTATATTCGGACACCGAAATGGTTTTGGGGGTTATCGGATATATACCGAAGTACCGGGGGGTTACTGGAACCCCCCCGGAGGTTAATGGGTCTCATGGGCCCAAGTGGTGGAAGAGGAGAGGCGGCCAAGGGGCAGCCGCGCGCCCCTCCCCACCAAGTCCGAATTGGACAAGAGGGGGGGGGGCGGTGCCCCCCTTTCCTTTGCCCCTCTCTCTCCTTCCCTCTCCTCTCCTACTCCAATAAGGGGGGGAGTCCCACTCCTGGGAGTAGGACTGCCATGGGCGTGCCAAGGGTGGCTGCCCCTCCCTCCTCCACTTTTATATACGGGAGGAGGCACCCCTAGAGACACAACAATTGAGACCTTGGATCTCTTAGCTGTGTAAGGTGCCCCTCCACCATAGTCCACCTCGATAATATCAGAGCGGTGCTTAGGCGAAGCCCCGCGATGGTAGAAGATCATCATCGCCACCACGCCTGTCAGGCCGATGGAACTCTCCTCAAATCTCGCTTGATCGGAGTTCAAGGGACGCTGTCGGTGTCAAACCGCGGATATCGGGTAGGGGGTCCCGAATCGTATGCCTAGGCGGATGGTAGCAGGAGACAAGGGACACGATGCTTTTACCTGTGTTCGGGCCTCTCGATGGAGGTAAAACCCTACTCCTGCTTGATTAATATTGATGATATGGGTAGTACAAGAGTGGATCTACCACAAGATCGAGAGGCTAAACCCTAGAAGCTAGCCTATGGTATGATTGTTGTTCGTCCCTTCGACTAAAACCCTCCGGCTTATATAGGCACCAAGAGGGTTAGGGTTACACGTAGTCGATTACAATGGTAGGAGATCTGCCATGTTTGAAGAGATATTCCAAATTCTTCCAAGCAATGGCCTCAGAACGATACAGAAGAAACAATATTGCCTCTCTAACCTTGCCCGATGGAACGGTACTTGATGATCATGCAAGCAAGGAATCGGTCATCTATCAACCCTTCAAAGAAAGACTTGGGACATCCTCCAAACATGACATGCAATTCAATCTCCCTCCATCATCAAGCAAATTGAAGGCTCGATGACCTAACTCGCTTTTACTAGACAAGAGATTGACCAAGTCATCAAAGAAATGCCGTGGATAGGGCACCAGTCCAGATGGGTTCAACGGAACATTCCTCAAATCTTGCCGGAATATAATTAAGGAGGACTTTATGCTCTCTCGTGATCAATTCTTCGAGGGTGGCCTTAACTCGAGAGCATTAATGATGGATTAATCACACTCATTCCAAAGTTGTTACCGCAAGGAGTTAATGACTTCAACCGATTACTCTATTAAACCGCTATCTTAAGGTCATTACAAAACTCCTTGCCAATCGGCTTCAAAACATCATTCTGAAAATTATACACCGCAACCAATATGGGTTTTGAAGAAGAGGTCCATCCAGACTGCCTTTGCATGGGCGCTTGAGTACATCTACCAATGCCAAGCTTCTAAAAATCCAACAGCTTATCCTAAACCGACTTTGCAAAAGCGTCGACACCATTGATCATGAGGCTATGTTGGATATTATGAAGCACATGGGTTTCAACGACTAATGGTTGGGATGGATCGTAACCATCTTTTCATCGCCCAAATCCTCCGTGACTACTTAATGGCATGCCCGGGAAGCAATTTAATTGCATTTGCGGCGTACGACAAGGCGATCCATTGTCCCCTTAATCTTTGTCTTGGCAGCAGACTTATTGCAAGCTGCGATTAATGACTCCTTTCGTAAGAATGATTTTCACTTGCCCTTCAACCGACCCAACCAATCTGACTACCTAGTGATCCAATATGCGGATGATACTATCCTTCTGTTGCCAGCGTGTCAAGACCAAGCAACACTTGTCAAAAACATACTCACCGATTATGCCACGTCTGTTGGATTAAAGATCAACTTCCACAAGTCAACCCTAGTGCCAATGAATTGTGATGCGGCAACTGCCCAACAGATTGCACAAATTTTCGCGCGCGGTGGCTAAACTACCTTTACCTATCTTGATTGCCCATGGCACGACAAAACCCTCGTGTCGATCTAATGCCTTTGGTTTGTGGCGCCCAACGAAGGCTCATCGCAACGTTATCAATGATCTCCTATGGAGGGAAATTATCTCTTCTAAACTCGGTCATCACTTCACTCATCATATTTGCACTCGCACCTTAAGTCAGCCGCCAAAGATTATTGATCTAATCGGATAAAATTAGAAGGCAATGTCTTTGGACTACGAAGACCGATGATGGGGACAAATGCAACTCTTTAGCCTCATGGCAAATGGTTTGCGCACTCCAAGGAATGTGGAGGCATTGGAGTGCTTGATTTACAAACTCAAAGCGACGCCTTGCTCATGAAATACCGCACAAGTTCTACAATCGTTGGGACCTACCGTGGGTGCATTTAACTGACAACATACTACATGCATAAAATCCCACATGCCTCGCATAATTGTGGCTCTTTCCGTGGAAAGATGTGCTCAAACTTACTCCTATCTATCGAGGCATCTCGCATGTGATCGCTCACGAGGAGACACTGCGCTTATGTGGAAAGACTTATGGCTTGAGGTCCCGTCTCAATCACATCCACGCATGCTCATACACCAAAAATGAAGACATTTCGTCGTGGATTTCTTGGAAGCACCAACCTCAACGAAACCTTCCACCTTCCACTATCCATGCAAGCATTCAATGAAGTGCGAGATATTCAAGCGATTACATCACATGTTGGCAATGATGCAGAAGAGGGCGTGGACGCTGGGTCCATGAGTGGGGATCTCAGATTTACACAAGAAAAAGGTACTACAAGTTCTACTTTAGAGAGGTCATCGCAAGATATTAGCTATAAATGGCTATGGAAATCTTCGCCACAATGAAAATCAAGGTCTTTGGTTGGCTCCTACTATCCGACGCCTAAATACCGTAAACATGCTAAAAAGGAGACACTATAACATTGGAAACAACCACGTTGCATCTTGTGTGGCAAGACGGAGGAAGAAACAATGACCACATGATCTTTACGTGTCACTTCACACACTTGTTGGGATACTTTGCACATCCAATCGACAACTAATGGAGACCGCCTCAATTGGATAAAAGATGCAAAGATAGCATGGAACAACCCTATGTTCATGGAGATTTTCCTATATGCCTCCCGGAGTCTATGGAAAGAAAGAAACAACAAACATTTCAAGGATAAACCCTATCAGAGGCTCATGGGCAAGAAGATTCATAGAGGATTTCTCTACTCGCATACGAGCCAAAGAGAAGCACAAGGAATTTATCTTCTTTTGCCCAACTTTGCCATACCATAACTTTATAGTTTCGCTTATCTCCATTTCTAGCTTAGTTTTAACAATGGCTATGGATGTAAGGTTATGACTTTGTAAGAACCTTTTGATACTTTAGTATAATATACAGAGTAGGAGCCTCTCCTACTGTTTCAGGTGTCAAAAAAAACTGTTGCATGTAACCCTTTGTACAAAGCCAAAGCAGATCCCGCGATAAATAAAGATCATATGCTCGCAAATGTTGTCAAATTTCATGCTTTTTTCTTTTGCATGTATTATCCGACACTTTGTGCAGCTCTTGCCCCGATAAGAAATAACGAGCCTTAAGGCTCCATATCTTTATTTTCTTCTTATTTTTTCTCAAAAGAAGGTTCCTTCGCCCACAAGTTCACGGGGAGGAGAGGATAACGGTGTGGACTAGGCGCGTTAAAAGAAGTATAGCCTTGCCGGACGCAAACGACGTAAAAGCTAAGTTGCCAAAGTTTGAGCACAACTAGTTTTGAATTTTTTAAGTTATCTTCCTTGAACGACTGCGTTTTGTATGGAAAACTGTGCGCCGGAGGAACCAACTCGTGGGCTAGTTGCTACCTTTACTTTGTTTCGAGTCCGCTCAACAACGTAAGTGTGCCGCGATTAGTTCCGACAGGTTTCTTGTCGGAGGCGACACCGCCAAGAAGTTGCTGATGTTCCGACTCAACAAGAGAAGGGTGCCTACCCCGCAAGTTCCCTAAAAGCGTAAGGTAAAAACATACAAGGAAGGGAATCAAGTAAAGGAAATAACATAGCAAATACTACCTGCAATAAAGTTATATTACAATAATAACTTGTCGCGCTTCTAATAGGTTGTTCTCAGAATATGTCCGGCAGCTGCAAGAAAACGAGAAAACACGCGCCTAATCTACGCGGTCGCCATCAACCTCCTCGACTTCATTCACCTTGTCCACAATGGGTGCGATAAGGGCCTTGAGTTCTTCAAGATCAGCACCACGCCAGCTTCTTGAGGACATTGGTGAGGTTGAGGCCCGGATTATGGAAGAGCACCTTCACCAACACCTTCTCCAGACTCAGGCGAGATTATGCGCATGACTCGTCAGCCAGCTACTTTGGGATCCTTTCCGGAGTTGCCGGAGAGCCGCCACCATGCCCTTGAAGAACGTGAGTAAGCTTGGCGCCGGGCTGGAGGTTCTCGCTTGAGGAGTACCCGGCCCGCCAAGTCCGGGGCTATGCCAGCCTCCTCGCCGATGATCGCAAGGATGTTGACGAGGCCCTCCGTCGAGAGCTCCACCGCTGCCTTGAAGGTGTTTTGAGTCTCGGCCCTCGTTAGCAGCCTCGCTGGCCTTGACCTCTTTCTTCAAGTCAACTTCGCTTCTTGGCGCCGCCCCAGCCCTCGCCGGCAGTGACCAGCTTCAAATCCAGATCAGCATTTGAGTCTTTGTCGGCGCTCAGCCTTGGCCTTATCGCAAGTTGAACTTGCAGATCGCCATGAGCGAGGGCATTCTTCGCTCATGCTTAGAGCGCTGCAAGCTCCTCATTCTTCCTTTCAGATCAGCCTCCACCAAGGCCATCTTCACCTCCATTCCTTCTTGGCGGCTCGGCACCGGCAGCGCCCTTCGCTCCTTGAGTGCCCCGCCAAGTGATTGCTCGTGGTGCGGCGAGCTCCTCCTCGTAGCTGTCCAGATTGACTTTCCGCCGCTACCACCTTCCCGGTGGACATCTCTTCAGCGCAAGCCTCTGCTGTCCTCAGCTTCTCGCCATCTCGAGGAGGAAGGCCTTCCGCCCGACAAGCCGCGCCTCCTCCGCAATGGACCGGAGGGCCTCTTGGTTGTGGCTCGAGCTCCTCCGATGCTTCTATGTCAACTCCGCCGTCGCGCGACAAGCGCTTCCCGGACTCCAGGGCGCTTTGTCGGGCGCGTAGAGCGACACCAACTTCCGAGCAGCTGCTCTTCAGACCGCTACGCCGCTGCTTACTGCCAACCATCACACCACCCAATGAGGCGAGCACTTCCCCGTCAAATGCCTCTCCTTCAAACGGCGCCTCGGAGCTCGACGCCTGTGGAAGCTTGATGAAGACACCGCCGCCTTCAAGTAGGCGCTGGGCTAGGGCTCGGAGTCTTGCTGTCATCAGCGGGCGCGGGTCGGCGGTCGGTGTAGCGC
>JAHHZJ010002748.1:0-34084 GCA_021437245.1 Aegilops speltoides | reverse complement strand
ATGCTTTACGGCTTAGAACCGGTCTTCAACGACGCTTTGAGCGTCATGGAGCATATGAGATGTTCTAGGAGTTGAAGTTAATATTTCAAGCAAATGCCCGATTGAGAGATATGAAGTCTCCAATAAGTTCTACAGCTGCAAGATGGAGGAGAATAGTTCGCGCGAGCATATAATCGTAATGTCCGGGTATAATAACCACTTGATTCAACCGGGAGTTAATCTTCCGATGATAGCGTCATTGATGAATTCTCCAATCATCGCCACCAAGCTACAAGAGCTTTGTGATGAACTATAATATGCAAGGGATGAACAAGACTATTCCCGAGCTCTTCGCAATGCTAAAAGCTGCGGATGTAGAAATCAAAAAGGAGCATCAAGTGTTGATGGTCAACAAGACCACTAGTTTCAAGAAAAGGGCAAAGGGAAGAAGAAGGAACTTCAAGAAGAACAGCAAGCAAGTTGCTGCTCAAGAGAAGAAATCCAAGTCCGACCTAAGCCCAAATCGAGTGCTTTTATCGCAAGCGCATCGTCACTTTGCGAACTGCCCCAAGTATTTGGCGGATAAGAAGGATTGCAAAGTAAACAAAGGTATATGTGATATACATGTTATTGATGTGTACCTAACTAGAACTCGAGTAGCACCTGGTATTTGATACCGGTTCTTGCTAATATTTGCAACTCAAAGCAGTGGACTACGGAATAAGCGAGCACCGCCAAGGACGAGGTGACGATGCGCGCGTGGGAAACGGTTCCAAAGTCGATGTGATCGCGGTCGGCACGCTACCTCTACATCTACCTTCGGGATTAGTTTTAGACCTGAATAATTGTTATTTGGTGCCATCGTTGAGCATGAACATTATATCTGGATCTTGTTTGATGCGAGACGGTTATTCATTTAAATTAGAGAATAATGGTTGTTCTATTTATATGAGTAATATCTTTTATGGTCATGCACCCTTGAAGAGTGGTCTATTTTTATTAAATCTCGATAGTAGTGATACACATATTCATAGTGTTGAAACCAAAAGATGCAGAGTTGATAATGATAGTGCAACTTATTTGTGGCAATCGCCGCTTAGGTCATATCGATTAAAGCGCATGAAGAAACTCCATACTATTGGACTTTTGGAATCACTTGATTATGAATCACTTGGTACTTGTGAACCGTGCCTTATGGGCAAGACGACTAAAACAACGTTCTCCGGAACTATGGAGCGAGCAACTGATTTGTTGGAAATCATACATACTGATGGTTGTGGTCCAATGAATGTTGAGGCTCGCGGCGGGTATCGTTATTTTCTCACCTTCACAGATGATTTGAGCAGATATGGGTATATCTACTTGATGAAACACAAGTCTGAAACATTTGAAAAGTTCAAAGAATTTCAGAGTGAAGTGGAAAATCATCATAACAAGAAAATAAAATTTCTACGATCTGATCGTGGAGGAGAATATTTGAGTTACGAGTTTGGCTTACACTTGAAACAATGTGGAATAGTTTCGCAACTCACGCCACCTGGAACACCACAACGAAATGGTGTGTCCGAACGTCGTAATCGTACTTTACTTCAAATGGTGCGATCTATGATGTCTCTTACTGATTTACCGCTATCGTTTTGGGGTTATGCTTTAGAGACGGCCGCATTCACGTTAAATAGGGCACCATCAAAATCCGTTGAGACGACGCCTTATGAACTGTGGTTTGGCAAGAAACCAAAGTTGTCATTTCTTAAAGTTTGGGTCTGCGATGCTTATGTGAAGAAACTTCAACCAGATAAGCTCGAACCCAAATCGGAGAAATGTGTCTTCATAGGATACCCAAAAGAGACTATTGGGTACACCTTCTATCACAGATCCGAAGGCAAGACATTCGTTGCTAAGAATGGATCCTTTCTAGAGAAGGAGTTTCTCTCGAAAGAAGTGAGTGGGAGGAAAGTAGAACTTGATGAGATAGCTGTATCTACTCCCTTATTGGAAAGTAGTTCATCACGAGAACCGGTTCCTGTGACGACTACACCAATTAGTGAGGAAGCTAATGATATTGATCATGAAACTTCAGATCAAGTTTCTACTAAACCTCGTAGGTCTACCAGAGTAAGATCCGCACTAGAGTGGTACGGTAATCCTATTCTGGAAGTCATGTTACTTGACCATGATGAACCTACAAACTATGAGGAAGCGATGATGAGCCCAGATTCCGCAAAATGGCTAGAGGCCATGAAATCTAAGATGGGATCCATGTATGAAAACAAAGTATGGACTTTGGTTGACTTGCCCAATGATCGGCAAGCCATTGAGAATAAATGGATCTTTAAGAAGAAGACTGACGCTGATGGTAATGTAACTGTCTATAAAGCTCGACTTGTTGCAAAAGGTTTTCGACAAGTTCAAGGGGTTGACTACGATGAGACTTTCTCACCCGTGGCGATGCTTAAGTATGTCTGAATCATGTTAGCTATAGCTGCATTTCATGATTATGAAATTTGGCAAATGGATGTCAAGACTGCATTCTTGAATGGATTTCTAGAAGAAGAGTTGTATATGATGCAGCCGGAAGGTTTTGTTGATCCAAAAGGTGCTAACAAAGTGTGCAAGCTCCAGCGCTCCATTTATGGACTGCAAGCATCTCGAGTTGGAATAAATGCTTTGATAGTGTGATCAAAGATATGGTTTTATATGCACTTTTGGAGAAGCCAGATTTACAAGAAAGTGAGTGGGAGCTCAGTAGCATTTCTAGTTTTATATGTAGATGACATATTATTAATTGGAAATGATATAGAATTTCTGGCTAGCATAAAGGGATACTTGAATAAAAGTTTTTCAATGAAAGACCTCGGTGAAGCTGCTTATATATTGGGCATCAAGATCTATAGAGATAGATCAAGACGCTTAATAGGACTTTCACAAAGCACATACCTTGACAAAATTTTGAAAAAGTTCAAATGGATCGTGCAAAGAAAGGATTCTTGCACGTGCTACAAGGTGTGAAGTTGAGTCAAACTCAATGCCCGACCACAGCAGAAGATAGAGAGAAATGAAAATGTTCCTATGCTTCAGCCATAGGCTCTATCATATATGCAATGCTGTGTACTGACTGATGTATGCTTAGCAATAAGCTTGGCAGGAAGGTACCAAAGTAATCCAGAGGATCATCGACAGCGGTCAAGAACATCCTAAAATACCGAAAAGGACTAAGGATATGTTTCTCGATATGGAGGTTACAAAGAGCTAGTCGTAAATGGTTACGCCGATGTAAGCTTTGACACCGATCCGGACGATTCTAAATCGCAAACCGGATACGTGTTTTTATTAAATGGTGGAGCTGTAAGTTGGTGCAGTTCTAAACAAAGCGTCGTGAAGGGATCTACATGTGAAGCGGAGTACATAGCTGCTTCGAAGCAGAAATGAAGGAGTCTCGATGAAGGAGTTCATTACCGATCTAGGTGTCATACCCAGCATCGACCAATGAAGATCTTCGTGACAATATTGGTGCAATTGCCTTGGCAAAGGAATCCAGATTTCATAAGAGGACGAAGCACATCAAGAGACGCTTCAATTCCATTCGGGACCAAGTCCAAGTGGGAGACATAGAGATTTGCAAGATACATACGGATCTGAATGTTGCAGACCCGTTGACTAAGATTCTCTCACGAGCAAAACATGATCAGCACCAAGACTCCATGGGTGTTAGAATCATTACCATGTAATCTAGATTATTGACTCTAGTGCAAGTGGGAGACTGAAGGAAATATGCCCTAGAGGCAATAATAAAGTTATTATTTATTTCCTCATATCATGATAAATGTTTATTATTCATGCTAGAATTGTATTAACCGGAAACATGATACATGTGTGAATACATAGACAAACATAAAGTCACTAGTATGCCTCTACTTGACTAGCTCATTAATCAAAGATGGTTATGTTTCCTAACCATAGACATGTGTTGTCATTTGATTAAGGGATCACATCATTAGGAGAATGATGTGATTGACATGACCCATTCCGTTAGCCTAGCACTTGATCGCTTAGTATACTGCTATTGCTTTCTTCATGACTTATACAAAGTTCCTACAACTATGAGATTGTGCAACTCCGCTTACGGAAGAACACTTTGTGTGCTACCAAACGCCACAACGAATCGGGTGATTATAAAGGTGCTCTACAGTGTTTCCAAGGTACATGTTGGGTTGGCATAATTCGAGATTAGGTTTTGTCACTCGATTGTCGGAGAGGTATCTCGGCCCTCTCGGTAATACTCATCACCTAAGCCTTGCAAGCATTGTAACTAATGAGTTAGTTATAAGATGATGTATTACGAACGAGTAAATAGACTTGCCGTAACGAGATTGAACTAGGTATTGATACCGACGATCAAATCTCTAGCAAGTAACATACCGATGACAAAGGGAACAACGATGTTGTTATGCGGTTTGACCGATAAAGATCTTCAGAATATGTAGGAACCAATATGGGCATCCAGGTCCCGCTATTGGTTATTGACCGAGAATGGTTCTAGGTCATGTCTACATAGTTCTCGAACCCGTAGGGTCCGCACGCTTAACGTTACGATGACAGTTTTATTATGAGTTTATAAGTTTTGATGTACCGTTTGTTCGAGTCCCGATGTGATCACGACATGACGAGGAGTCTCGAATGGTCGAGACATAAAGATTGATATATTGGAAGCCTATGTTTGGACATCGGAATGGTTCCGGGTGAAATCGGCATTTTATCGGAGTACCGGAGGTAATCGAACTCTTCGGGGGTTATTGGGCCTACATGGGCCTCGAGGGACAAGAGGAAAGGAACCAGGAGGGGGCCACGCGCCCCTCCCCTTCCTAGTCCGAATAGGACAAGGGAAGGGGGGCGGTGTCGTGATTCTAAGTCTGACAGTAGAAGTAGGGGTAGGTTAAGGAGAGGCGATGTCCTAGCTATGGAGTAGTCGTGGACGCGGATGTACGAAGTTCAGCCCTTCTCGAGGAAGTAACAGCCCTCGCCTCGAGCCCCGAGGCGGTCGAGTGGATTATGAGTATGAGTATTACAGAATCTGAACCCTTCTATCTGTGGAGCGGGTGGCTTATATAGAGTGCGCCAGACCCCACCAGCTCACATAATGGAGGGATTAAAGTACATTAAGCCGGGGTTATCGTAACGCCTCATAAGGCGCTTTAACTATCATTAAGTCTATTCAATAGTAAACCGCTGCCTCAAGGAGTGCCTTCGACCTTCCCGTGGTCGAAAGTGAATCTTCATGGTCGAAAGTGCTTCCACCGTCGAGTGGATTCCTCTTGGTCGATCGAAGATGATATCTTCGTGAGTACCCTTGGGTAGGACGCTTAGGTCAGGCCTATGACCCTACCCTAGGTACATGAATCCATCATTAGCCCCGAATGGATTGAGGCTTGAGTGAAGGAGGAGTTGACGCTGCTTCCGATCGCTTTTGCATTCGCTACGTGTTGTCTTGGATCAAGATCTTCTTTGTTGATAACAAGAAACTTTCCTTCATCGACTTGATCCATTCTTGTTCTTCATCGAATGACTTTCTTTGCTATACTTGAGTAACGGACCGCAGGAGATCTCGCGACTTGATGATCGATCCGTCGCCATGGATCTCGCGGATACGAAATTTGGGGAAGCGCGAAAAAGGAAACAGATCGCGGCGCTTGGATGGGACGTAATAGGGCCTCGATCTTTGCGCCGCTTTCTCCGCCACGACGCGCAAAGGCGGCTGCTCGATATGATTGGATTGCTTGGTCCACCTGTCATCCACTCGAAGGGATGCTATAAATGTAACTCCCGGAGGCTCGTGCACGCATACTTTGTTCTTCCTCCTCCGTTCTCTCCGCCTCCGCTCTCCACCTCCGCTGCTGCTCCCTTGCCATCTCTCCTTGCGCATCTCCGCCGGGCGCCATGGGCAAAGAGAAGACGATCTATGCCGAGCGCGCGAAGAAGGCGCCGGTGGCGGAGAAGGCGCCAGCGGCGAGAAGGCGAAGGGGAGATCCACCGTCGCGTGGTTCTTCATCGAGATCCGCTGCCGAAAGGCTGGGTCCAGGAGATCGATCCAATCGACGATCGTGAGAAGGATCTCCTTGATATGGCCAACGACGGATTGATTCCTCACAACGCCGCGAGACTTCCTGGCCGAGAGTGGCAGCCTCAACCAGAAGAGGGTGAGTGCGTGCTTTTGGCCACCCATGTCGACCGAGGTTTTTCGTTGCCACCGATTGTATTCTTTCGAGGTTTTCTGAATTTCTTTGGAGCCCAGCTTCACCATTTCACTCCAAACTCCATCGCATACCTTGCCGCGTTTGTATCTATGTGCGAAGACTTCGGCTGTCGATCGCGACCGGGCTTGTTCAAGTACATCTTCACATGTCGCCTCGGACCGTGAAGAAAGCAAGTCCTGGTGACGAGAAGACCCAAGTAGTCCAGATGTGTGGTGGTTTAGGAGTCCAGTTGAGGAACAAAAGCACCTTCCCAGCTATGCATTTTCCCGAGTCAGTTAGGGGTTGGCAATCGACTGGTTCTATTGCGGAATGAGGCGACGCCGGGCAGTCGACCGCCTCCCGCATTCACCATGAGTCGAGTGAACAGGCCCTCCTCCTCAAGGTTGTCCTCAAGAAAGGGCTGAAGTGAAGATGCTGATGGACCGAGTGGTGCAGCTGGTTAGGGACGGAGGATCGGCATGGACCTCCCCGAGGTTTTTCTTCGCAGGCGAATCCAGCCCCTTCGCCCGGAGTCATCAGATGTGGTTGTATTGCGGCACCAAGACGTAAACTCGCGTCCACCCGGAGGCAGTCGACGATGCCGTAGTGGAAAGATGGATGGCCTCGATCACCGGAAACAAGGACAATCCTCGCGGATCCCGGAGGATTTCTCCGCTTGATCGTGACAATGTTCCAGACAAGGTACACTTGTTCTATTTTCTGTTGCATGTATGTCGAGTGTGCTTCAGAATTTGGTCGATCGAACTCGCTTGATACTTCCAGGCCCTCACAGAGCTATACTCAATGCCCAACGGCGCTCAGATTCCGACTGAGGAGGGGGAAGCCAGTGGAGGTGAGAGCCAGGAGGAGTGGAATTCAGATGACGCAGGAGACGACGACGACGATGATGATGATGACGAGGACGACGAGGACGACGAGGATGAGGAGGAGGAAGTCGCACCACCGCGCTTGGAAAGGCGGTCAAAGCTTGTGCACGACCCTTCGGCTGAACGCGGTAAGGGAGTCGCGATCCTCGCCATGATCGACCAAACGCCTCGACCGCTTCTCCGTGCGGTGAGAAGGCGCCAAGCAACCGAAGGTAGTTCCGCCGAGGACAACCAAGCCTCGCTAAAGATGAAGGTGTCCATCCCCACCATCTCGTGGTAAACATATTGCTTAAGCCTTCTTGCTTTACACAAATTTTGTCTCCGGTTGATATATGAATTGGTCGATCGACTTTTTGGAATTTCAGCGCCACGACTCAAACCTCAGCTAAAGTTGACGACCATGAGATGGAAGACGCCGCCACCTCAAATCTTGGTATTATATCCTTAATTCTTGTTCTTAGTCGACTGACTCAAGATTTCTGACTTTAACTCTTTTCTGAAGCCCCAACCGATAATATCATCACTCTCCCTGACGACGATGATGAGGATGAGGAGCCACTGAGGGCTAGGAGGAGCAGGAAGGCATCCGCTGGCAGAGAAAACCAAGGTGCGACGGTGCCCGAGACCGTCGTGACGGAAGGGGAAGGCGGCACTCGACAGACCGCGGACCTTCGCAGCGTCGCCGACTAGTGCTCGCCCACTTCGCCGAAAGTGCTGGACAACCTTCGATCTTCACCACGCACCACGCCCCGGAGGACCAAGGCGATGTTGCTAAGGAGGCGATCCGTCAGCAGGGATCATGATGGAGCAGTGAAGATCGCCGATGCGAGCCAAGCAGCTTCGATGCCACCGCCTTCTTCAGAGCAATGTTCAGTCACGACCACCACCTTGCTGTTAGAATATGCTATCAAAACTTTTCTTTCGAAATTGATGCAATACCACCCACTAGGTGTGTTGGTAAAACTCCGAGTTGGCGGGGCACGCTGAGTGCACCCGCCGGGTGTAGTCCCTAGGCTAAGGCCGATCGCCGGGCAATCGGTCTTAGGCTTACCAAGTAGGCGTGATCAAGATCCAATGGAATGAATGTAGCCAAACCGGGGGGCACGCTGAGTGCACCCACCGGTGTAGTCCCCGAGATCGTGGTCGCATCACCGGCGCTGACTACGATCAAGGAGTTTCGATCGATCGGTCGACTCGCCTCCTTTTTTTTTTGGTCGATCGGTCGACTATGTCTTGAATAAGACCAAGGGGGCACGCTGAGTGCACCCACTGGTGTAGTCCCCGAGACTACGGTTGAATGTTTGCATTCGATCGTAGTCTTAGAAACGCACAATTCCTCTTGATTCACTCGGAAGTGGATTATCCTCGATATTTTTTGCGATCGACCCTTCAGAGAAATCTTGTGATCTTGGCGGCACGTTACATCGAATCGGAGCGTAGCATATTCAGCTCGAATTGGACTTGAAGTTGGTGCAAGAGAACCTGACGAAGGCGAAGGAGGAGACCAAAGGTATGTTTTGTGAGATTTCGACGACTCTTTCCTCCACCCACTTGCTTCAAGCTTGACTTTGCTGCGATTTACAGGCAAGGTGAAGGAGGCTCAAAGGAAGAAGGAGCTTGAGCTGTCTGAGAAGATCAAGCTTGTCGATGAAAATCGCCTCGGCCGCCAAGCTCGAACAGATAACGCCGATCTGAAGGCTACTTTGGCCGCTGCCAACAAGGATATTGAGCGAATGAAAGTGACAAGAAGAATCTGACCGAGAAGGTCCTCCAAATGGCCGGGAAGAGGAACGAACTGGAAAGCTTCTTGGGCGGTCTTGCTAAAAAATTGTTCCTTAAGCTCGAAGGTAACCTTCTTCACTCGACCAATTCTCCCAACTGTTGTGTTTCCATTCGACTGATCTCCTGATTCGGGGTTTTGTCTTTGCAGAGTTCTGCCGCAACTTTGAAGAAGAAACCAGCCAGCTGGAGACGAACCTTGACCCTGTCAATTCCCCGGTGAATGATGAAACTGAAGGAAATATGCCCTAGAGGCAATAATAAAGTTATTATATATTTCCTCATATCATGATAAATGTTTATCATTCATGCTAGAATTGTATTAACCGGAAACATGATACATGTGTGAATGCATAGACAAAACAATATGTCACTAGTATGCCTCTACTAGACTAGCTTGTTAATCAAAGATGGTTATGTTTCCTAACCATGAACAAGGAGTTGTTATTTGATTAACAAGGTCACATCATTAGTAGAATGATCTGATTGACATGACCCATTCCCTTAGCTTAGCACACGATCGCTTAGTATGTTGCTACCGCTTTTATCCATGACTTATACATGTTCCTCGTAACTATGAGATTATGCAACTCCTGCCATACGGAGGAACACTTTGGTGCTACCAAACGTCACAACGAATCGGGTGATTATAAAGGAGTACTACAGTGTCTCCAAAGGCGATGTTGGGTTGGCGATTTCGAGATTAGGTTTTGTCACTCCGATTGCCTGAGAGGTATCTCTGGCCCTCTCGTAATGCACATCACTTAAGCCTTGTAAGCACTACAACTAATGAGTTAGTTGTGAGATGATGTATTACTGAACGAGTAAAGAGACTTGCCGTAACGAGATTGAACTAGGTATTGATACCGACGATCAATCTCGCAAGTAACATACCGATGACAAAGGGAACAACGATGTTGTTATGCGGTCCGACCGACAAAGATCTTCGAGAATATGTAGGAACCAATATGGGCATCCAGGTCCCGCTGTTGGTTATTGACCGTGAATAGTTCTAGGTCATGTCTACATTGTTCTCGAACCGTAGGGTCCGCACGCTTAAGGTTACGATGATGCTTATTATGAGTTTATGTATTTTGATGTACCAAGGAGTTCGAGTCCCGGATGTGATCACGGACATGACGAGGAGTCTCGGAATGGTCGAGACATAAAGATTGATATATTGGAAGCCTATGTTTGGAGTTCGGAATGGTTCCGACGAAAACGGAATTTATCGAAACCGGAGGTTACCGAACCCCGGAGGTAAATGGGCCTCGGTGGGCCTTGAGGGAGAAGAGGAGGGCCGCCAGGTGGTGGCGCGCCCCTCCCCCCCAGTCCGAATAGGACAGGAGGGGGCGCGCCTTTCCTCTTCCCTCCCCCAAACCTAGTCCAACTAGGAAAGGGGGGAGTCCTACTCCCCAGGAGTAGGACTCCTCCCGCCTCTAGGGCCGGCCGGCCTCCCCCTCCCTCCTTTATATACGGGGCAGGGGGCACCTTGAGACACACAAGTTGATCGTGAGATCGCTCTTAGCTGCAGCGTGCCCCTCCACCATATTCCACCTCGGTTATACCGTCGCAAGCTTAGGCGAAGCCCTCGCTACCGTGAAACATCAAGATCGCCACCACGCCGTCAGGCCGACGGAACTCTCCCTCGACACTCGGCTGGATCGGAGTACGAGGGACGCCATCGAGCTGTACGTGTGTCAAGAACTCGGGGCGCCGGAGTAACGGCGCGGATCGGTCGGATCGCGAGGAGAACGTCGACTACTTCCTCTACGCTGTGATCGCTTCGCCTGGGTCTACAAGGGTATGTAGACAACACTCTCCTCTCGCTGCTATGCATCACCATGATCTTGCGTGCGAGGAAAATTTTTGAAATTACTACGCTCCCCAACAAAGGTATCGAGCCAGGTTTTTCTATGGTTTGATGTTTTGCACGAGTAGAACACAAGTGAGTTGTGGGCGATACAAGTCATACTACCTACCAAAGATGTCATACTTTGGTTCAGCGGTATTGTGAGATGAAGCGCCCTGACCGACATTACGCCAGACGCTTACGCGAGACTGGTTTCACCGCCACGAGCACTCGCTGCTTAAAGGTGACCGTGGGTGTCTGCTCTCTCACTTTAGTTGAACTGAAAAGCTACGCCCGGTCCTTGAGAAGGTTAAAACGAGTCTATTTGACGAAGTATCGCTGTGGTTTTGATGCGAGGTGAGACTGGATCTTGCTTAAGCCCGTAGCAGCCACGTAAAATTTGCAACAACAAAGTAGAGGACGCCTAACTTGTTTTTGCAGGCATGTTGTGATGTGATATGGTCAAGACGTGATGCTATATTTTATTGTATGAGATGATCATGTTTTGTAACCGGTTATCGGCAATCGGCGGAGCCATATGGTTGTCGCTTATTGTATGCAATGCAATCGCTTCGTAATGCTTTACTTTATCACTAAGCGGTAGCGATAGTCGAGTAGCATAAGTTTGGCGAGACGACAACGATGCTGCGATGGAGATCAAGGTGTCGCTACGGTGACGATGGTGATCATGGTGGTGCCGCAAGATGGAGATCATGAAGCACAAGATGATGATGACCATATCATATCACTTATATTGATTTGCATGTGATGTTTATCCTTTTATGCATCTTATCTTGCTTTGATTGACGGTAGCATTATAAGATGATCTCTCACTAAATTATCAAGAAGTGTTCTCCCGAGTATGCACCGCTGCCAAAGTTCGTCGTGCCTGCACACCACGTGATGATCGGGTGATAAGCTCTACGTCCATCTACAACGGGTGCAAGCCGTTTTGCACACGCAGAATACTGGTTATACTTGACGAGCCTAGCATATGCAGATATGGCCTCGGAACACGGAGACCGAAAGGTCGAGCGTGAATCATATAGTAGATATGATCAACATAAAATGTTCACCATTGAAAACTACTCCATTTCACGTGATGATCGGTTATGGTTTAGTTGATTTGGATCACGTGATCACTTAGATGACTAGAGAGATGTCTTTCTAAGTGGGAGTTCTTAAGTAATATGATTAATTGAACTTAAATTTATCATGAACTTAGTACCTGATAGTATTTTGCATATTATGTTGTAGATCAATAGCTCGCGTTGTTGCTTTCATATGTTTGTTTTTGATATGTTCCTAGAGAAAATTATGTTGAAAAAGTTAGTAGCAATGATGCGGATTCGATCCGTGATCGGAGGTTTATCCTCATTGCTGCACGTAAGAAATATGTCCTTAATGCACCGCTAGGTGATGCACCTATTGCAAGAGAGCGTATGCGCACGTTATGAACGTGTGGCTAGCTCAATATGATGACTACTTGATAGTTTTGTGCACCATGCTTTATGGCTTAGAATCGACTTCAAAGATGTTTTGAACATCATGGACCATATGAGATGTTCCAGAAATGAAGTTAATATTTCAAGCAAATACCCGAGTTGAGAGATATGAAATCTTCAACAAGTTCTATAGCTAAAAGATGGAGGAGAATCGCTCAACTAGTGAGCATGTGCTCGATTGTCCGGGTACTTCAATCGCTTGAATCAAGTGGGAGTTAATCTTCCGATAAGATAGTGATTGATGAATTTTCTAGTCACCACCACCAAGTTAGTAGAACTTCGTGATGAACTATAGTATGCAAGGGATGACGAGAATGATTCCCGAGCTCTTCGTGATGTTGAAATCGACGAAGGTAGAAATCAAGAAAGGGCATCAAGTGTTGATGGTTGACAAGATCACTAGTTTCAAGAAAAGGGCAAAGGAAAGAAAGGAACTTCAAGTAGATTGACAAGCAAGTTGTCACTCCCACGAAGAAGCCCAAAGCTGACCCAAAGCTCGAAACCGAAGTGCTTACATCGCAAAGGAAATAGTCACCGAAGCGGAACTGCCCTAAATATTTGGTGGATAAGAAGGATGGCAAAGTGAAAAAGGGTATATTTGATATACAGTGTTTGATGTGTGCTTTACTAGTGTTTATAGCAACCCCTCGGTATTTGGTACTGGTTCGGTTGCTAAGAGTAGTAACTCAAACGGAGTTGCGTATCAAATGTAAACTAGTTAAGGATGAAGTGATGATGTGTGTGAAAATAGTTTCAAGATTGATATGATCATCATCACACACTCCCTATACTTTCGGGATTAGTGTTGAACCTAAATAAATGTTATTTGGTGTTTATGCTGAGCATGAATATGATTTGATCATGTTTATTGCAATACGGTTATTCATTTAAGTAAGAGAATAAACTGTTATTCGCTTACATGAATAAAACCTTATATGGTTACACACCCAATGAAAATGGTTCATGGGATCTCGATCGTAGTGATACACATATTCATAATATTGAAACCAAAAGATGCAAAGTTAATAATGATAGTGCAACTTATTTGTGGCACCGCCGCTTAGGTCATATTGGTGTAAAGCGATAAAGAAACTCCATGTCGATGGGATTTTGGAATCACTTGATTATGAATCACTTGATGCTTATGTAACCGTGCCTTTTGGGCAAGATGACTAAAACACCGCTTCTCCGAACAATGGAGCGAGCAACAGATTTGTTGGAAATCATACATACCGATGTATGTCGTCCAATGAATATTAAGGCTCGCGACAAGTATCATTATTTTCCGACCTTCATAGATGATTTAAAGCAGATATGGGTATATCTACTTGATGAAACATAAGTCTGAAATAGTTGAAAGGTTCAAAGAATTTCAGAGTGAAGTGGAAAATCATCGTGACAAGAAAATAAGGTTTCTACGATCTGATCGCAGAGACAAATATTTGAGTTACGAAGTTTGGTCTTCAATTAAAACAATGTGGAATAGTTTCACAAATTCATGCCACCGAACACCACATCATAATGGTGTGTCCGAACGTCATAACTGCATTTTATTGGATATAGTACAATATATGATGTTTCTACCGATTTACCAATATCGCTTTGGGGTCATGCATTAGAGACAGCTGCATTCACGTTAAATAGGGCACCATCTAAATCTGTTGAGACGACACTATATGAATCTGTGGTTTAGCAAGAAACCAAAGTTGTCGCTTTTAAAGTTTGGGGCTGCGATGCTTATGTGAAAAGTTTCATCCTGATAAGCTCAAACCCAAATCGAAGAAGTGCGTCTTCATAGAATACCCAAAGGAAACTGTTGGGTACACCTTCTATCACAGATCCTAAAGCAAGATTTTCGTTGCTGAAAATGGATCCTTTCTAGAGAAGGAGTTTCTCTCGAAAGAAGTGAGTGGGAGGAAAGTAGAACTTGATGAGGTAATTGTACCTTCTCCCTTATTGGAAAGTAGTTCATCCTGTGACTACTACACCAATTAGTGAGGAAGCTAATGATGATGATCATGTAACTTCAGATCAAGTTACTACCGAATCTCGTAGGTAAACCAGAGTGAGATCCGCACCAGAGTGGTACGGTAATCCTGTTCTGAAAGTCATGTAACTAGACCATGATGAACCTACGAACTATGAGGAAGCGATGATGAGCCCAGATTCCGCGAAATGGCTTGAGGCCATGAAATCTGAGATGAGATCCATGTATGAGAACAAAGTGTGGACTTTGGTGGAGTTGCCCGATGATCGGCAAGCCATAGAAAATAAATGGATCTTCAAGAGGAAGACGGACGCTGATAGTAGTGTTACTATCTACAAAGCTAGACTTGTCGAAAAAGGTTTTGACAAAGTTCAAGATATTGAATACAATGAGATTTTCTCACCAGATCGATGCTTAAAAGTCCGTCCGAATCATGTTAGCAATTGCCGATTTTATAAAATCTGGCAAATGGATAAACAAAACTGCATTCCTTAATGGAGTTGTTAAAGAAGAGTTGTATGTGATGCAACCAAAAGGTTTTGTCGATCCTAAAGGTGTTAACAAAATGTGCATCTATGGACTGGTGCAAGCATCTCGAGTTGGAATATACGCTTTGATAAGTTGATCAAAGATATAGTTTATACAGACTTGCAATGAAGCCTCGATTTACTAGAAAGTGAGTGGAGCACTACAAAGATTTCGATAAGTATATGTGAATGACATATTGTAGATCGGAAATAATGTAGAATTATTCTGCAAAGCATAAAGGAGTGTTTGAAAGGAGTTTTTCAAAGAAAGACCTCGTGAAGTTGTTATATATTGAGCATCAAGATCTATAGAGATAGATCAAGACGCTTGATAAGTTTTTTCAATGAAGTACATACCTTGACAAGATTTTGAAGTAGTTCAAAATGGAACAGTCAAAGAAAGAGTTCTTGCCTGTGTTACAAGGTGTGAAATTGAGTAAGACTCAAACCCGATCACGGCAGAAGATAGAAAGAGAATGAAAGTCATTCCTATGCCTTGGCCATAGGTTCTATAAAGTATGCCATGTGTGTACCGATATATTATATACCCTCGACCGAAGTTTGGCAAGGAGTACAATAGTGATCTAGGAGTAGATCATCGACAATGGTCAAAATTATCCTTAGTAGAATAAGGATATGTTTCTCGATTATGGAAGTGACAAAAGGTTCGCGTAAAAAGGTTACGCCGATGCAAGTTTTGACACCGATCCGATGACTCTAAGTCTCGATCTAGATACATATTGAAAGTGGGAGCAATTAGCTAGAGTAGCTTCGCAAGAGCATTGTAGACATAGAAAATTGCAAAATACATAACGGATCTGAATGTAAAAGACTCGCTGACTAAAACTCTCTCACAAGCAAAACATGATCACACCTTAGTGCTCTTTGGGTGTTAATCACATAGCGATGTGAACTAGATTACGAATCTAGTAAACCCTTTGGGTGTTGGTCACATGGCGATGTGAACTATGGGTGTTAATCACATGATGATGTGAAATATCGATGTTAATCACATGGTGATGTGATCTAGATTATTGACTCTAGTGCAAGTGGGAGATCAAGGAAATATGCCCTAGAGGCAATAATAAAGTTATTATATATTTCCTCATATCATGATAAATGTTTATCATTCATGCTAGAATTGTATTAACCGGAAACATGATACATGTGTGAATGCATAGACAAAACAATATGTCACTAGTATGCCTCTATTAGACTAGCTTGTTAATCAAAGATGGTTATGTTTCCTAACCATGAACAAGGAGTTGTTATTTGATTAACAAGGTCACATCATTAGTAGAATGATCTGATTGACATGACCCATTCCCTTAGCTTAGCACACGATCGCTTAGTATGTTGCTACCGCTTTTATCCATGACTTATACATGTTCCTGTAACTATGAGATTATGCAACTCCTGCTACCGGAGGAACACTTTGGTGCTACCAAACGTCACAACGAATCGGGTGATTATAAAGGAGTACTACATGTGTCTCCAAAGGCGATGTTGGGTTGGCGATTTCGAGATTAGGTTTTGTCACTCCGATTGTCGGAGAGGTATCTCTGGGCCCTCTCGGTAATGCACATCACTTAAGCCTTGTAAGCACTACAACTAATGAGTTAGTTGTGAGATGATGTATTACTGAACGAGTAAAGAGACTTGCCGGAACGAGATTGAACTAGGTATTGATACCGACGATCGAATCTCGGCAAGTAACATACCGATGACAAAGGGAACAACGATGTTGTTATGCGGTCCGACCGACAAAGATCTTCAGAGAATATGTAGGAACCAATATGGGCATCCAGGTCCCGCTGTTGGTTATTGACCGTGAATAGTTCTAGGTCATGTCTACATTGTTCTCGAACCGTAGGGTCCGCACGCTTAAGGTTACGGCGATGCTTATTATGAGTTTATGTATTTTGATGTACCAAGGAGTTCGGAGTCCCGGATGTGATCACGACATGACGAGGAGTCTCGAATGGTCGAGACATAAAGATTGATATATTGGAAGCCTATGTTTGGAGTTCGAATGGTTCCGACGAAAACGGAATTTATCGAAAACCGGAGGTTACGGAACCCCGGAGGTAAATGGGCCTCGGTGGGCCTTGAGGGAGAAGAGGAGGGCCGCCAGGTGGTGGTCACAGCCTCTCCCCCCAGTCCGAATAGGACAGGGAGGGGGGCGCCTTTCCTCTTCCCTCCCCCCAAACCTAGTCCAACTAGGAAAAGGGGGAGTCCTACTCCCTGTAGGAGTAGGACTCCTCCTCGCGCCTCCTCTAGGGCCGGCCGCCTCCCCCTCCCTCCTTATATACGGGGGGGGGCACCTTGAGACACACAAGTTGATCGTGAGATCGCCTCAGCCGTGCAGCGGTGCCCCTCCACCATATTCCACCTCGGTTATACTGTCGCTGCTTAGGCGAAGCCTCGCGCCGGTGAAACATCAAGATCGCCACCACGCCGTCAGGTCGACGGAACTCTCCTCGACACTCGCTGGATCGAGTACGAGGGACGCCATCGAGCTGTACGTGTCAAGAACTCGGGGCGCCGGAGTAACGGCGCCGGATCGGTCGGATCGCGAGGAGAACGTGACGACTACTTCCTCTACGCCAGATCGCTTCCGCTTGGGTCTACAAGGGTATGTAGACAACACTCTCCTCTCGCTATGCATCACCATGATCTTGCGTGCGAGGAAAATTTTTGAAATTACTACGCTCCCCAACAGAAACCGCCATGAACATCTTCCGACCGAGTCCCGTGGTTGCACTGTCAGGATTATCTCGCAAGATCAAGGTTGCTACGCCCCGATCGACTCGACGCCCGCCCAATGAGACACTCCAAAACGACCTCGAGTCATTGATGGCTCGATCGAACGCCGCCCCCGACCGAAAGTGCAAGAGGGAAGAAATCTTCGCCGGTGTGGTGCGACGCCGCTCGTGGTCTGGCGCGTGTCCATTGCAAGGAAGCCCGAGAAGATAGCTGGCGATTCTCCGAGTGGCCAACACCAAAAGCACGACTTCGTGGACCTTCATGGAGACTTTCATTGCCGCTGCCACGCCGGATCGCCGACGGGATTGATCTTGACGAGTTTGTTGTTCCATCCAGCCTCTCACACAGAGGGGTAAAAACTTTCCTTGACCTTAAATTTGCCTCGGTATGTCGAGTGAAGTTGTAACCGATAAAACTTTAATGTGCTTAGTGCCCGAGCACTCTCGGTTACTTTAGGTGCCGACCTAAATTTAGATTGATGTTTGGAAATAATTGTTCTTGGCTTGAATTGCTCCTTGCGTGTCGACAATGAGATGCCCATCAGCAATGACTTATTCCTTAGGCGAGCACGAGCTGCAGCTAAGCCTCCGAGTGGAAGTCCGCTTATCACTTGGTAGGATTTAAATAACTTAGGCGAGCTGGCTGCAGCTAAGCCTCGAGTGGGAGGTTTGCTCTCCACGCTGTAGGATTTCTTTTATCTTAGGCGCTACTGGCTTGCAGCTTAAGCCCCGAGTGGGAGGTTTGCTCTCCACTCGGTAGGATTTCTTTTATCTTAGGCGAGCTACTGGTTGCAGTTAAGCCCCGAGTGGGAGGTTTGCTCTCCACTCGTAGGATTTCTTTTATCTTAGGCGCAGCACGGGTTGCAGCTAAAGCCCCGAGTGGGAGGTTTGCTCCCACTCAGTAGGATTTCTTTTATCTTAGGCTAGCACGGGTTGCAGTTAAGCCCCGAGTGGGAGGTTTGCTCTCCACTGGTAGGATTTTTTTATCTTAGGCGCAGCACTGGCTGCAGCTAAGCCCCGAGTGGGAGGTTTGCTCTCCACTGTAGGATTTCTTTTATCTTAGGCGCAGCACTGGCTGCAGCTAAGCCCCGAGTGGGAGGTTTGCTCTCCACTCTGTAGAATTTCCGCTGTATTTGTGTCGGCTCGAGAAGAGGGTCGCAATGACCTGCTGTATTTGTGTCAAGCTCGGAGAAGAGGGTCGCAATGACTTGCGCCTGCTTTGGACTGCAGCTAAGCCTCCGAGTGTAAGTCTGCTTACCATTCGGTAGGATTTTTAATAACTTAGGCGAGCACCGAGCTGTAGCTTAAGCCCCGAGTGGAAGTCCTGCTTACCACTCGGTAGGATTTTTAATAACTTAGGCGCAGCACCGAGCTGCAGTTAAGCCTCCGAGTGGAAGTCCGCTTACCACTCAGAGGATTTTTAATAACTTAGGCGTAGCACCGAGCTGCAGCTTAAGCCCCCGAGTGGAAGTCTGACTTACCACTCAAGAGGATTTTTAATAACTTAGGCGAGCAATCGAGTCAGCAAGCTTAAGCCTCCGAGTGGAAGTCCGCTTACCACTCGGTAGGATTTTTAATAACTTAGGCGAGCAATCGAGCTGCAAGCTAAGCCTCCGAGTGGAAGTCCGCTTACCACTGTAGAGGATTTTTAATAACTTAGGCGTAGCACCGAGCTGCAGCTTAAGCCTCCGAGTGGAAGTCCGCTTACCACTCGGTAGGATTTTTAATAACTTAGGCGCAGCACCGAGCTGCAGCTAAGCCCCGAGTGGAAGTCCGCTTACCACTTGGTAGGATTTTTAATAACTTAGGCGAGCATCGAGTCAGCAGTTAAGCCCCGAGTGGAAGTCCGCTTACCACTCGTAGGATTTGTAAAAACTTAGGCGAGCACCGAGCTGCAGTTAAGCCCCGAGTGGAAGTCCGCTTACCACCGGTAGGATTTGTAAAAACTTAGGCGGAACGGATTCGCGCTTAAGCCACCCATCGGGGAAGTGAAAATTTTACTCGACGCAAAATAAAGAGTGACAAAAATTATGAAGGAATTATGACACTATTACTTCAAAGCTCGTGAAGCTACAAGAGTACTTTATTACAATTCGCCGAGTGAAAACTTTAAGTGTAAAACGGTCGGAGCAGATCCGCATTCCAAGCTCGGGGCTCATCGATATCGTGTTCAACATTGTAGAGACGATATGCCCCATTGTGGAGAACCTTTGTGACGATGAAGGGACCTTCCCATGAGGGAGCAAGCTTATGTTGCTTCACGATCCACCACCAAGAACCAGATCTCCTTCCCGAAAGCTCGACCTCTCACATTTCTCGCGATAGGCGGCGTAAGTCTTGCCGGTAAATGGTCGAACGGATCGAGCCATTTCCTTTCTCTTCTAGGAGGTCGATCGCGCCCCGACGTGCTTGCTCAGCTTCGCTTCGCTATAAAGTTCAATTCGTGGAGCGCTGTGAAGGAGATCACTGTAAAACTGCTTCACCCTATAGACCAGAAAAAGGAGTTCTCCCAATGACCGATTAGGCGGGTCCGCAAACCCCAAAGCACCGAAGGAAGTTCGTCGACCCAAGCACCAAATGCATGCTTGAGATCTCGTGATCAAACGGGCTTCGCACTTTGAGGATCAATCCATTGGCTCGCTCGCCTCGCCCATTCGACCGGGATGGGCGATCAAGCGTAGTCGACTCAGATGCCTTGGGAGTTGCGTAAATCCTTGAATTCTTCCGAGTCAAAATTCACCCATTGTCCGTGATAATACTATGCGGACTCCATACCGAACGCCAACTTTCTCGATGAAGGAAATAGCAGTATCAAAGATCAAGTTTTTGATTGGCTTAGCCTCAATCCACTTGGTGAACTTGTCGATCGCTACCAAGACATGCGTGAAGCCGCCCCGACCCGCTCGCAAGGGACCGATCATGTCCAACCCCATACCGCAAAAGGCCGACGAGCGGAATGGTCTTCAAGGCCGACGCAGCTTGTGTGACATATTGGAGTAGAACCGCATCCTTCGTGACTTGTCCACTATTTCTTTCGCCATCTCATTTGCTCTTGGCCAAGAAATCCAGCTCGGTATGCTTTGGCTGCAATGGTCCGAGAAGACGATGGTGACCACAGTCCCCGAGTGGATATCATTGAGTATGACTCGACCTTCTTCCGCATTATGCATTTTTGTCCGACTCCTGGGCTTTCTATATAACCGCCTGCTGATAACGGTAAAGGTTTTGGATCGACGGACGATCCGTCGGCCTCCTCCTCATCCTCCGGGAGTTCCTTTCGTAATATATGCAATGTATGGAATTGTCCAATCGGGAATGACAACTAGAACTTCCAGACCAAGTCGACCATCGCCGACCTCCACCTCACCGAGTCCGTGGCACTCTTGGGTTGTGGAGCTTCCTCCGTGAAGGATCTTTTCGACCGACGGAGGCGATATGTTCCAAAACACACCACTGGAATGGCTTCCTTTGATCCTATCTTTGCCAGATCATCGGCTGCCGATTTTTCAATGGGGATGTGATGGAGTTCCAACCTCAAACTTCTTTTTCCAGCCTTCCTCATCGCATTGCAAGATCCAAATATAGCCGGGCTTCTCACGCCCCACTCCTTCATTACTTGATTGACCACTAGATCCGAGTCGCCATAAACCATCAAAGCGACGGACGCCGAGTGAGATGGCCATGCGCAATCCATATAAAAGGGCCTCATACTCGCCTCATTGTTGGAGGAATCAAAGTGAATCTGAGCACATACTTAAGCTTATCTCCTCCGGGGAAACCGAACAACCCCAAAGACTGTAACCATTCAAAGATCTTGGAGCCGCTAAAGAACATGGTCCAATGCTCCGAGTGAACTTCACCGGTTGTCGTTGTTCAATCCACTCGCAAGGAAATCAGCTATAGCCTCGACTTAATGGCTTTTGCCTCGAATTTGATATCAAGGGAAGAAGATCAATCGCCACTTCGCCACTCGACCGGTTATGCTCTCGTTATGCAAGATCTCTCGATAAAGGAGCGTCACGACGATCGTGATGTAATGATCGAGAAATAATGAGCAACCTTCTTCGTGGTCATGTAAATACCATACACAAGCTTCGATAATGAGGGTATCGCTGCTTGGATGGAGTCAAAACTTCGCATAAATAATACACCGGCGCTGAACTTTGAAGGCCTTTCCTTCCTCTTCCCGCCGATCAGAAGCACAGAGTCGATAACTTGTCCAAAGGGCTGCAATGTAAAGCAACAGAGGCTCTTTGCTGATTGGAGCAGAAGCACCGGCTGGGTGGAAAGCAGCTTTTAGCTCGCAAACGCTGCATCGCTTCAGAGTCCACTCAACTTGTCACCTTTTTCATCACCGGTAAAGAGGTAATGCCTTTTCACCGAGTCGTGAGATGAATCGACTTAAAGCGCCAAGCATCCAAAGAAGCTCGACGCCGTGCACTCAAGACGGGCGCTTCATTCGGAGAATGGTGCCGATCTTCTCTGGTTAGCGCCGATTCCTCGCTCGAAACGAAAACCGGTAATTTTCCACCAGAACTCCGAATGTGCACTTGGACGGATTGAGCTTGATATCGCATCTTCTGAGGTTGGCAAATGTTTCGCGAGGTCACGAGCAGGTCGGAACCTTTTCGCGACTTAACGATTTATATCATCCATATACGCCCACATTCCGACCGATCCGAGTGAGAAGACACTTCAATCATTCGCATAAATGTGGCCCGCATTCTTGAGGCCGAATGGCATGGTGATATAGCGTACAATCTAATGGAGTGATGAAAGCTGTTTTATTTCGCCGGTCCATACAGACGGATCCGATGATACCCGGAATAAGCATCTAGAAAAGACACTTCACACCCCGCGTCGAGTCAACAATTTGATCGATGCGGGAGAGGAATGATCCTTCGGCAGGCCCGATTAATGTGCTTAAAATCAATGCACATGCGGAGTGAGTTATCCTTCTTGGGGACCATGACGACATTAGCGAGCCACTGGAGTGGTAAATCTTCTGATAAATCCCGCCCAACAAATGAGCCACTTCTTCACCAATAGCCTTTCTTCCGACGGCGGACCAAGATGCTTTTGACCGGTTTCGTTGCCTTGTCGACTCAGAGGCGATGCTCACCAGCCTCGAACACCGCATGTCACCGGCTTCCATGCAAAATGTCCCGCTTCTCACGGAGGAACCGGATGAGCGCTTCTTCCTATTTCGAGTCGAGTGTTGTGGATATGTGAGTCGAGCTGCATCGGGTCACCGAATGAATATGGACGGGCTTTGTCTCACCGCACGACTTGAATGCGCACTCGTGGCTGGCCTCTTAGATCTTAGCAAATCACTCGGATCTGCTTTTGCATATACTGCCGAATTCGACCGCTGTCACTTGGGAGTCGGCAATCCGAGCCCTTCCGAAAGCACTCTTCCGCTTTTTCCGATCGTCGGTGATGGATCACCCCTTGGGTCCCGGCATTTTCAGTTTGAGGTACACGAGCATGGTCGAGCCATGAATCGCGGCGTAGGCGTGCCTCCCCAAAATGGCGTGGTATGCACTCAAAATCCACAACCTCAAAGGTCAACTTTTCCTTGCGGAAGTGCTTGGAATCACCAAAACCACGCCCGTGGCTATTTGGCCGAGTGAGTTGGCCTTCTTCCCGGTATGACCTGTGGAAACTCATATTGTCGGGCGCCAATCGACATCGGAATGCCCATCCTTTCAATGTATCCGCGATACAACAAATTCAGCCCACTACCACCATCCATCAAGACTTTTGTCACCGAGTGTTTTCGATAACCGGATCGACCACTAACGCTTGTCGCCCAGGTGGCAATGAGTCGGTGATCGATTGGTCGAATGTGATAGGTGTCCGGGACCACTTCACATAACTTGGCTTAACTGGGCAACCATATTCACTTCCCGTTGATGACTTTCACGACTTTTGCTTTCCACATCCGCGAAGATCATCGAGTGGAGTTGACATGCGGTATTCCTCCTCACCGCCCTCTTTATCTCCGCCTTGTCCGCACTTTCTCCTTGTCCTTAGACCGCTTGCCCTAAACCGCTGGATCAGAGTCGACATCGGCGAGTGGTGTGCTTCGTAAATAATGTTGCCTCTCCTCATCTTTCTTCGTGTGAATATGGCATGGCATATCCATCACGCCATTTCCTTCTTTATCTTTCACTTTTTTGATTCCGTGATCCTTTGGGTTTTCCCTTGAACTTCCTCGAGTGACGCCGTGGCCTCTCCGGAGCTGCTGGCTCGCTTTGCGCTTCGCTCGACCGAATTGCCCTTCTCGACCGACTGGCTTGTACTTGCCGCCCGAGTCGGTCTTCTTCCTCGCCATAGCATATTTGCTAGCAATCTCCATCATTCGACTCTGTGGTCATGTCCCCGTTCGACCAACTTCGCACTCAATTCTGCTTTTGACACCGCCCTGAAGGCGCAAACCGCTCGATGGTCGCTACATTTTCCACAGACAGCAAGGTAATCCACCTCAATGTACTTCTGAGAGTTTCATTGGTCTTCGCACACAAACTTGCAGCTCACAAACCAGCCGGTCGCTTGCAAGTCCCTTCAAAGTCCCGACTAACACTCGACAAATCTTCCCAAGTATATATGTCAGTGGAGGTAATCGACCAGCCATGCTCCGCCGAACCTTCCAACATGAGGGGCAAATGTTTCATAGCCACCTCATCATTTCCACCACCAATTTGAACAGCCACTGTAATCCTCGAGCCAAGTTTCGTGCTTAGATTCCCAAAGGAACTTGCGCACTTCGCCGCTAATCTGAAATTGGGAGGGATCATCGCGCTCGATAGCTCTTTCGCTAAAAACATTCTCGACCGGAGACATGCACTTGATCGCTGGTGGGTGCATCCTCTCGGTCCTCCTCGATGGGCTCGTTCGGCCGACCAGGCCTTGCACGATAATGGACCGCGATCAAAGCTCGGTTCCCTCGGGTCGACTAGAACCCTTCGCCTGCGGCTGCATCGCTTTCCGTCATCTTGTCACGAGGAGCGATGACCTTCCCTCGAGGGGAAAGGGCATTCGACGCCGCATCTCGGTCGAATCGGTTCCCAAGCTGCTCGCCGTTATCGCGCTTCTTCCCGCCGTGGAGGCGATCCGGGCTGTGGAGCCGATCGATGTTGTTCGCAGCGACGGATCGACCGTGAATCTCGCTGCGCGATCGCGACACGGCTGAATTCTGGTCACCGCTGCTCGAGTAAATCTTCGATTCGCCGTAAGCCTCTTCCAGCTTCCGATCGACGGTTGAATGGATTCTCGCAATGCGAAGGCACCGCTAAATTCTGAATTGGCGTATGGTATACCCGAGTCGGCGGAAGAGCCGACGCCGACCGGATTCGGGAGTCGCCGCCAAGGCCATTGCCGAGTGCTCACCAAGATTCTCCAGCGAGCGCTTCAGCCACATTGGCCAAACGTGCTTCCTCTAAGGCTCGAGCCTCGTGGGTCTCTCCGTGATAGGAGTATGTAGTGCATCCATATTCCTCGCGACGAAGATCTTCTCTCCGAGAGAGTCGAGTGTCTCGGCTGATATTCCTCGTGTTCTTGCACGGGTCACCTCCTCCGGCGCTCCACCGCCAGGGCGAAACCGAGGATCGCGAGGGCCGCCGACCATGAGAATCTCCGCCGCCGGATCACCGCTATCACACTGGATGCGCTTCACGAGCCACCGACGATCGAACAGCCAGAGAGATTCGCTGGCTCGAGAAGTCGCGACTGGCGGTGGCTGTCCGGGCGAAGCCATCGCAGGCTTCACCCACCGCTGAAGCTCGACCACCGTGCGCTTATACTGGTGGGAGATCAAGGGCGACCGATAGGGAGTCGACAGACACGGAGTCGACGGTCGCCGCAGCAAAACGCCGCGAACGCATGCGCGAAGTGCGCCGCCTCACGGACGGGAGCGCCGACGCCAAGAGGGGCCTCGAGCCATGCGGAGTCGCTGGCGCATAAAAGTGAGAGCACCGAGACGGATCTCGCACCGCACCCAAAACCCGTAAGTCATCATGATGAAGGTACTGAAGTACAAAGAACTCCTCCACAAATCGCTAAAACACCGCCCCACGGTGGGCGCCAACCGCCGTGATTCTAAGTCCGACAAGAGAAGTAGGGGTAGGTTAAGGAGAGGCGATGTCCTAGCTATGGAGTAGTCGTGGAGACGCTGGATGTACGAAGTTCAGCCCTTCTGAGGAAGTAACAGCCCCACGCCCCTGAGCCCCGAGGCGGTCGAGTGGATTATGAGTATGAGTATTACAGAATCTGAACCCTTCTATCTGTGGAGCGGGTGGCTTATATAGAGTGCGCCAGACCCCAGCCAGCTCACATAATGGAGGGATTAAAGTACATTAAGCCGTGGGTTACCGTAACGCCTCATAAGGCGCTTTTAACTATCATTAAGTCTATTCAATAGTAAACCGTCAGATCATGGAGTGCCTTCTCGACCTTCCGTGGTCGAGTGAATCTTCATGGTCGAAAGTGCTTCCACCGTCGAGTGGATTCTCTTGGTCGACCGAAGATGATCTCTTTGTGAGTACCCTTGGTAGGACGCTTAGGTCGCCTATGACCCTACCCTAGGTACATGAATCCATCAGCGGCGCCTCTTCCTTCTCCTCTTCCTCCTCTTCCCTTCTCCTACTCCTACTTGGAAAGAAGTGAGTCCTACTCCCGGGAGTAGGACTTCTTGGCGCCGCCTCTCCTTGGTCGGCCGCCTCCCCCCCGCTCCTTTATATACGGGCGGGGCACCCATAGACACACAAGTTGATCTACGGATCGCTCTTAGCCGCAGTGCGGTGCCCCTTCCACCATATTCCACCTCGTTATATCGTCATGAGTTTAGGCGGCCTCGCTACCGTAGAACATCATCATCGCTACCACGCCGTCGGCCGACGGAACTCATCTCCGAGCTCGGCCGATCGGAGGCCGGAGATCGCCCTCGAGCTGAACGTGATGCTGAACTCGAGGCTCCATACGCTCGGTGCTTGATCGGTCGGATCGTGAAGACGACGACTACATCAACCGCTAGCAGTTAACGCCCGCCACGGTCTACAAGGGTACATGGACTAACACTCTCCTCTCTCGCTATACCATCACCATGATCTTATGCAGCGAGAGGAAAATTTTGAAATTACTATGTTCCCAACATATGCGGAGGCAACAAAGTACCTCAACTCGCCGATTAGTGTGCTTGAACTGGCCCAAAGGAACATCAGGAACGGAAAGAAGGGATTTGCAAATGCATCAGACAGTTTAGAAACCTGGGATGACTCAGACAACACAACGGTTGTAAATGCTCGAGAAGATTTAAGACATCCTGCAAAATGGTGGCATAACCACTCGATCACCACAATATCAAGATTCTGAGGCCAGCTATAAATACACGGAAGTAGTAGGTACCGAACTGAAGCTTAGAACCAACAATCCTATAGGTCTACGAATTAGTAACACGTGATCCTGATAAAAAGAAGAGGAAGCCTAGTTTCTTAACCCCGTCGGAAAGATAAGATGACTCGGATCAGAAGGGCATAATGTTGGAAATATGCCCTAGAGGCAATAATAAAAGTATTATTATATTTCCTTGTTCATGATAATTGTCTTTTATTCATGCTATAACTGTATTATCCGGAAATCGTAATACACGTGTGAATACATAGACCACAATATGTCCCTAGTGAGCCTCTAGTCGACTAGCTCACAGATCAACAGATAGTCATGGTTTCTCGCTATGGACATTGGATGTCGTTGATAACGGATCACATCATTAGGAGAATGATGTGATGGACAAGACCCAATCCTAAGCATAGCACAAAGATTGTGTAGTTCGCTTGCTAGAGCTTTTCCAATGTCAAGTATCTCTTCCTTAGACCATGAGATCGTAACTCCTTGACACCGAGGAGTGCTTTGGTGTATCAAACGTCACAACGAATCGGGTGACTATAAAGGTGCACTACAGTATCTCCGAAAGTGTCTGCTGGTTGACACGGATCGAGATCGATTTGTCACTCCGTAAACGGAGAGGTATCTCCGCCCACTCGTAGGACATCATCATAATGTGCACAATGTGACCAAGGGGTTGATCATGGATGATGTGTTACGGAACGAGTAAAGAGACTTGCCGGTAACGAGATTGAACAAGGTATCGGTATACCGACGATCGAATCTCGCAAGTAAAATACCGCTAGACAAAGGGAATTGTATACGGATTGACAGAGTCCTTGACATCGTGGTTCATCCGATGAGATCATCGTGGAATATGTGGGAGCCAACATGGGTATCCAGATCCCGCTGTTGGTTATTGACCGAGAACGCCTCGGCCATGTCTACATGTCTCCCAACCCGTAGGGTCTACACACTTAAGGTCTGGCGACGCTTAGGGTTATAAAGGAAGCTTGTATGTGGTTACCGAATGTTGTTCGGATTCCTGATGAGATCCCTGACGCCACGAGGAGTTTCGAATGGTCCGGAGGTAAAGATTTATATATGGGAAGTCCTGCTTTGGTCACCGAAAAGTTTCGGTTTTATTTGAATCGCATCGACCACCGGAGGGTCCCGGGTCCACCAAGTGGGGCCACCTACCCCGGAGGGCTGCATGGGCCATGTGGGAGGAACCAGCCCTGTGGGCTGGTGCGCCCCACAAGGGGCCCAAGGCGCAGAAGTGGGGAAGGGGCAAACCCTAGGGCGATGGGCCCCAAGGCCCACCCCGGGTGCGCCCTCTCTCCCTCCGCCGCCACCAGATGGGATCTGGGCTGGCCGCCCCTAGGGGTGGAACTTAGGTGGGGCGCAGCCCCTCTCCCCTATATATAGTGAGGCATAGGAGCAGCCCAACATATGAGAACTTCTCTGTTGGCGCAGCCATACCTCTCTCCCTTCTCCTCGATCTCGCGGTGCTTGGCGGCCCTCGCTGACTACCACGCCTCCATCACCACCACGCCAGTTGCTGCTGGATGGAGTCTTCTCAACCTCTCCCTCTCCTTGCTGGATCAAGGTGGGAGACGCCACCGGCTGTACGGTGTTGAACGCGAGGTGCCGTCTGCTCAAAGACTAGGATCTCCGGTGATTTGGATCACGACGAGTACGACTCCTTCAACCCCGCTTTCTTGAACGCTCCGCTTAGCGATCTACAAGGGTATGTAGATGCACTCTCCTTCCCTCGCTGCTGGTTTCTCCATAGATAGATCTTGGTGACACGAGGAAAATTTTGAATTTCTGCCACGCTCCCCAACAAAGGGCATCATGAGCTAGGTCTATTGCGAGATTCTTTGCACGAGTAGAACACAAAGTAGTTGTGGGCGCTGATGTTGTTCAATATGCTTACCGCTATTAGTCCAATCTTGTTTCGACGGTATTGTGGGATGAAGCGCCCGGACCGACCTTACATACACTTACGTGAGACAGTTCCACTGATTGACATGCACTTCGTGCATAAGGTGGCTAGCGGGTGCCGCCTCCCACTTTAGTCGGAACGGATTCGGCGAAAAGGGTCCTTATGAAGGGTAAATAGCAATTGGCATATCACGCTGTGGTTTTATGAGGTAAGAAACGTTTGCTAGAAACCCATAGCAGCCACGTAAAACATGCAAACAACAATTAGAGGACGCCTAACTTATTTTTGCGCAGGTATGCTATGTGATGTGATATGGCCAAGAAGAATGTGATGAATGATATGTGATGAATGAGATTGATCATGTTGTTGTAATAGGAATCACGACTTGCATGTCGATGAGTATGACAACCGCAGGAGCCATAGGAGTTGTCTTGATTTATTGTATGACCATGTGTCATTGAACAACGCCATGTAATTACTTTTACTTTATTGCTAACCGTAGCCATAGTAGTAGAAGTAATAGTTGGCGCAGGCAACTTCATGAAGACACGATGATGGAGATCATGATGATGGAGATCATGGTGTCATGCCGTGACGATGATGATCATGGAGCCTCAAGATGGAGATCAAAGGAGCAAAATGATATTGGCCATATCATGTCACTATTTGATTGCATGTGATGTTTATCATGTTTATGCATCTTGTTTACTTAGGACGACGGTAGTAAATAAGATGATCCTCATAAAACTTCAAGAAGTGTTCTCCCTAATCGGCACCGCTGTTACAGTTCGTCGCTTCTAAGCACCACGTGATGATCGGGTGTGATGGATTCTTACGCTCACATACAACGGTGTAAGACAGCTTTTACACAAAAAAACACTTAGGGTTAACTTGACGAGCCTAGCATGTACGCATATGGCCTCGAACACGGAGACCGAAAGGTCGAGCATGAGTCGATAGTAGATACGATCAACATGAAGATGTTCACCGATGATGACTAGTCCGCCTCACGTGATGATCGGACACGCCTAGTTGACTTGGATCATGTAATCACTTAGATGACCGAGGGATGTCTATTCGAGTGGGAGTTCATAAGATGAACTTAATTATCATGAACATAGTCAAAAGATCTTTGCAAATTATGTCGAAGCTCGCTTTAGTTCCACTGCTTAGATATGTTCCTAGAGAAAATATAGTTGAAAGTTGACAAGAGCGATTATGCGACAACAGAGAAAGCTTATGTCCTTAATGCACCGCCACAGTGCTCAACCCCAAACGCCGCTTGTGGATGTTGCTAACATCGACATACACGCTTTGATAACTACGTGATAGTTCGCTTAAACGGTTTAGAGTTGAGGCACCAAAGACGCTTTAAATGTCGCGAACATATGAGATGTTTCGAGGGCTGAAATTGAGATTTCAGTGCTCGTGCCCACGTAAAGAGGTATGAGACTCCGACGCATTTTCTTAGCCTGCAAACTAAGGGAGAAAAGCTCAATCGTTGAGCTTGTGCTCGATTGTCTCGAGTGCAACAATCACTTGAATCGAGGGAGTCGATCTTCCGATGAGATAGTGATGTTTCTCCAAAGTCATTACCACCAAGTCTGCTAGAGCTTCGTGATGAACTATAACATATCGTGGATAGATATGATGATCCTTGAGGTATTCGTGATGTTTGACCCCGCGAAAGTAGAAATCAAGAAAGAGCATCAATTGTTGATGGTTGGTGAAACCACTAGTTTAAAGAAGGGCAAGGGCAAGAAGGATACTTCATGAAACGGCAAATCAGTCAGCCGCCCAAAGTGAAGAAACCCAAGATTGAACCCAAACCCGAGACTAAGTGCTTCAGAATAAAGGGAACCACCACTAGAGCAGAATTACCCTAGATACTTGGTAGATGAGAAGGTCGCAAGGTCGATAGAAGTATATTGATATACATTATGTTAATGTGTACTTTACTAGTACTCCTAGTAGCACCGGGTATTAGATACCGTTCGGTTGCTAAGTGTTAGTAACTTGAAATAAAAGCTACGGAATAAACGGAGACTAGCTAAAGTGAGTCGACGATATGTGTTGGAAGTGTTTCCAAGGTTGATGTGATCAAGCATCGCACGCCCTCTACCATCGAGATTTGGTGTTTATGCTGAGCATAGACATGATTGATTATGTCTATCGCAATACGGTTATTCATTTAAGGAGAATAATGGTTACTCTATTTATTTGAATAATACCTTCAATGGTCTTGCACCTAAAGGAATGGTTTATTGAATCTCGATCGTAGTGATACACATTTTCATGCCAAAATGATATAAGATAGTAATGATAGTACCACTTACTTGTGGCAATCGCCATGTAAGTCATATTGGTGTAAACGCATGAAGAAGCTCCATGTTGATGGATCTTTGACTCACTGCTTTGAATAGTTTGAGACATGCTAACCATGTCTATTGGTGTATACGCATGAAGAAACTCCATGCAGATGGATCGCTTGGACTCACTTGATTTTGAATCACTTGAGATATGCAAATCATACCACATGGGCAAGATGACTAAAAAGCCTCGCTTTTCAAGAAATGGAACAAGATAGCAACTTGTTGGAAGTAACACATTTTGATGTGTGCGGTCCAATGAGTGCCGAGGCATGCAAAGGAATATCGTTATGTTCTTACTTCACGATGATTCGAGTAGATCTAGAGTATATTTACTTGATGAAACACAAGTCTGAATTATTGAATGGTTCAAGTAATTTCAGAATGAAGTTGAAGATCATCGTGACAAGAGGATGAAATGTCTATGATATAATCATAGAGATAAGTATCTGAGTTACGAGCTTTGGCACGCAATTAAGACATTGTGGAAATTGTTTCACAATTAATACCGCCTGGAACACCATAGTTTGATGGTGTGTCCGAACATCATAGTTGCACCCTATTGGCTATGGTGCGTACCATGATGTCTCTTATCGAATTACCACTATCGTTTATGGTTTAGGCATTAGAGACAACCACATTCACTTTAAATAGGGCACCACGAATTCCATTGAGATGACACCGTATGAACTATGGTTTAGAGAAACCTAAGTCGTCATTTCTTAAAGGTTTGGGGCTGCGACGCTTATGTGAAAAAGTTTCAAGTTGATAAGCTCAACCCAAAGCTTAATAAAATGCATCTTCATAGGACACCCAAAACAGTTGGGTATACCTCCTAATTCAGATCCAAAGCAATAGGGATTGTTTCTTGAATCGGTCCTTTCTCGAGGAAAAGTTTGTCTCAAAAGTTGAGTGGAGGATGGTGGAGACTTGATATGGTTATTGAACCATTACTTCAACAAGTGTAGTAGCAGGCACGTGAAGTTGTTCCTGTGGCACCTACACCAATTGAAGTAGAAGCTATGATAGTGATCATGAAACTTCGGATCAAGTCACTACCGAACCTCGAGGGATGACAAGGATACGATCGCTTCGAGTGGTACAGTGATCCTGTTTTGAAGGTCATGTTGCTAGACAACAATGAACCTACGAGCTATGGAGAAGCGATGGTGGGCCCAAATTCACAAAATGGTTAGAAGCCATGAAATCCGAGATAGGATCCATGTATCGTAACAAAGCATGGATTTTGGTGGACTTGCTCGATGATCGGCAAGCCATTGAGATAAATGGATCTTTCAAGAAGAAGACGGACGTGGACGGTAATGTCACCGCCTATGAAGCTCGACTTGTGGCGTAAGAGTTTTCACAAGTTCAAGGAGTTGACTACGATGAGATTTTCTCATCCGAGCGATGCTTAAGTCCGCTTGGAATCATGTTAGCATTAGCTGCATTTATGAAATCGCGATTGATGTCAAAACGAGTTTCCTTACCAGCCAGAAGGAAAGGTTGTATGTGATACAATAAGAAAAGTTTTGTCGATCCTAAGGATGCTAAAGGTATGCTAGCTCCAAATGATCCTTCTAAGGACCGGAGTAAGCATCTCGAGTTGGAATATGTACTTTGATAAGATGATCAAAGATTTTGGGTTTATACAAATTTATGAGAAACTTGTATTTCCAAAGAAGTGATTGGGAGCACTATAGAATTTCTCGTGAGTATATGTTATTGACATATTGTTGATCGTAAATGATGTAGAATTTCTAGAAAGCATATAGGGTTATTTGGAAAGTGTTTTTCAATGGAAAACCTGATTAAGTTATTTGAACATTAAGCATCAAGATCTATAAGATAGATCAAAATGCTTAATAGTACTTTCAATGAGCATATACTTTAACATGATCTTGAAGGTGTTCAAGATGGATCACCAAAGAAGGAGTTCTTGCCTCGACATGTAAGGTATGAAGTTAAGACTTAAAGCTCGACCACGGCAGAAGAGAGAGAAAGGACGAAGGTCGCCCCTATGCTTTATACATAGGCTCACAAGATGCTATATCGTACCGCATCGAAGTGTGCCTTGCCATGAGTCACTATAGGTACAAGAATGATCCACGAATGGATCATTGAACAATGGTCAAAAAATTGTCCTTGGAGTAATAAGGACATATTTCTCGATTATGGAGGTAATAAAGAGTTCAGCGTAAGGATTACGCCGATGTAAGCTTTAACACCTATCCGAATGACTCGAGTAGCAAACCGGATACGATAGTGGAGCAACTATTTGGAATAGCTCCAAGTGGAGCGTGAAGTAGCATTTACGTAATGACCTAGAGATTTATGGCGCATACGGATCTAAAGGTTCGCACCCATTGACTAAAACCTCTCACAAGCAAAACTTGATCAAACCCCGTAACTCATTTGATGATGTTGGTCACATGGCGATGTGACCTGTCAATGTTAAATCACATGGCGATGTGAACTAGATTATCGACTCTAGTGCAAGTGGGAGACTGTTGGAAATATGCCCTAGAGGCAATAATAAAAGTATTATTATATTTCCTTGTTCATGATAATTGTCTTTATTCATGCCATAATCAGATTATCCGGAAATCGTAATACACGGTGAATACATAGACCACAATATGTCCCTAGTGAGCCTCTAGTCGACTAGCTCACAGATCAACAGATAGTCGTGGTTTCTCGCTATGGACATTGGATGTCGTTGATAACGGATCACATCATTAGGAGAATGATGTGATGGACAAGACCCAATCCTAAGCATAGCACAAAGATCGTAGTTCGCTTGCTAGAGCTTTTCCAATGTCAAGTATCTCTTCCTTAGACCATGAGATCGTAACTCCTGACACCGTGAGGA
>JAHHZJ010002747.1:0-25025 GCA_021437245.1 Aegilops speltoides | reverse complement strand
CTACATCTACCTTCGGATTAGTTTTAGACCCAAATAATTGTTATTTGGTGCCGTGTTGAGGATGAACGTTATATCTGGATCTTGTTTGATGCGAGACGGTTATTCATTTAAATCGAGAATAATGGTTGTTCTATTTATATGAGTAATATCTTTTATGGTCATGCACCCTTGAAGAGTGGTCTATTTTAATGAATCTCGATAGTAGTGATACACATATTCATAATGTTGAAACCAAAAGATGCAGAGTTGATAATGATAGTGCAACTTATTTGTGGCACTACCGCTTAGGTCATATCGGTATAAAGCGCATGAAGAAACTCCATATCGATGGACTTTTGGAGTCACTTGATTATGAATCACTTGGCACTTGCGTAACCGTGCCTCATGGGCAAGATGACTAGAACCCTGCTCTCGGTACTATGGAGAGAGCAATAGATTTGTTGGAAATCATACATACGTATGTATGTGGTCCGATGAATGTTGAGGCTCATGGCGGATATCGTTATTTTCTCACCTTCACAGATGATTTAAGCAGATATGGGTATATCTACTTAATGAAGCATAAGTCTGAAACATTTGAAAAGTTCAAAGAATTTCAGAGTGAAGTTGAAAATCATCGTAATAAGAAAATAAAGTTTCTACGATCCGATCGTGGAGGCTAATATTTGAGTTACGAAGTTTGGTCTACATTTGAAACAATGCGAATAGTTTCGCAACTCACGCCACACGGAACATCACAACGCCATGGTGTGTCCGAACGTCAGAATCGCACTTTACTAGATATGGTGCGATCTATGATGTCTCTTACAGATTTACCGCTATCGCTTTGGGGTTATGCTCGAGACTACCGATTCACGCTGAATAGAACACCGTCAAAACCGCTGAGACGACACCTTATGAACTATGGTTTAGCAAGAAACCAAAGTTGTCGCTTCTAAAGTTTGGGGATGTGATGCTTATGTGAAAAAGCTTCAACCTCGATAAGCTCGAACCCAAATCGAGAAATGTGTCTTCATAGGATACCCAAAGGAGACAGTTGGGTACACCTTCTATCACAGATCCAAGGCAAGACATTTGTTGTTAAGAATGGATCCTTTCTAGAGAAGGAGTTTCTCTCGAAAGAAGTGAGGGAGGAAAGTAGAACTTGATGAGGTAATCGCACTTCTCCCTTATTGAAAGTAGTTTATCGCAGAAACCGCTTTCGAGACATCTACACCAAATAGTGAGGAAGTTGATGATGTTGATCATGAAACTTCAGATCAAGTTACTACAAAACCTCGTAGATCAACCAGAGTAAGATCCGCACTGTGAGTGGTACGGTAATCCTGTTCGAAGTCATGCTACTAGATCATGATGAACTCACGAACTATGAAGAAGCGATGGTGAGCCCAGATTCCGCAAAATGGCTTGAGGCCATGAAATCGAGATGGGATCCATGTATGAAAACAAAGTGTGGATTTTGGTTGACTTGCCCGAGGGTCGGCAAGCAATAGAAAACAAGTGGATCTTCAAGAAGAAGACCGACGCCACGGTAATGTTATCGTTTATTAAAGCTCGACTTGTCGCAAAGGGTTTTCGACAAGTTCAAGGGATTGACTACGATGAGACCTTCTCACCCGTGAGCGATGCTTAAGTCCGTCTCAATCATGTTAGCAATTGCGATTTTATGATTATGAAATTTGGCAAATGGATGTAAAGACCGCATTCCTGAATGGATTTCGAAGAAGAGTTGTATATGATGCAACCAAGGTTTTATCGATCCAAAGGGAGCTAACAAAGTGTGCAAGCTCCAATGATCCATTTATGGACTCGCAAGCATCTCGAGTTAGAATAAACGCTTGATAGTGTGATCAAAGTATTTGGGTTTATATGCACTTTGGAGAAGCCTCAGATTTACAAGAAAGTGAGTGGAGCTCAGAAGCATTTCGATATTATATGTAGATGACATATTACTAATCGGAAATGATATAGAATTTCTCGGATAGCATAAAGGATACTTGAATAAGAGTTTTTCAATGAAGGACCTCGTGAAGTTGTTACATATTGGGCATCAAAATCTATAGAGATAGATCAAGATGCTTAATTGACTTTCACAAAGCACATACCTTAACAAAATTTTGAAGAAGTTCAAAATGGATCAAGCAAAGAAAGGGTTCTTGCTCTGTTACAAGGTGTGAAGTTGAGTAAGACTCAATGCCCGACCACCGCAGAAGATAGAGAGAAAATGAAAGATGTTCCTATGCTTCAGCCATAGGCTCTATCATGTATGCAATGTGGTACTGCACTGATGTGTGCCTTGCTATAAGCTTAGCAGGAGGTACCAAAGTAATCCAGAGTGGATCATCGACGCGTCAAGAACATCCCAAATACCGAAAAGGACTAAGGATATGTTTCTCAGATATGGAGGTGACAAAGAGCTCATCGTAAATGGTTACGCTGATGCAAGTTGACACCGATCCGGACGATTCTAAATCGCAAACCGGATACGATTTACACTAAACGGAGGAGCTATCATTGGTGCAGTTCTAAACAAAGGTCAGAAAGGATCTACATGTGAAGCGTATCATATAGCAGCTTCCGAAGAAGCTAATGAAGGAGTCTGGATGAAGGAGTTCATATCCCATCTAGGTGTCATACCTAGTGCATCGGGTCCAATGAAAATCTTTTGTGACAATATCGAGCAATTGCTTTAGTGAACGAATCCAGATTTCACAAGAGAACCAAACACATCAAGAGACGCCTAATTCCATCCGGACTTGGTCCGTGGGAGACATAGAGATTTGAAGATACATACGGATCTCGAATGTAGTGCACCTGCTGACTAAGCCTCTTCCACGAAAGCAAAACATGATCAGCACCAAGACTCCATGGGTGTTAGAATCATTACTATGTAATCTAGATTATTGACTCTAGTGCAAGTGGGAGATCAAGGAAATATGCCCTAGAGGCAATAATAAAGTTATTATTTATTTCCTTATTTCATGATAAATGTTTATTATTCATGCTAGAATTGTATTAACCGGAAACATAATACATGTGTGAATACATAGACAAACAGAGTGTCACTAGTATGCCTCTATTAGACTAGCTTGTTAATCAAAGATGGTTAAGTTTCCTAACCATAGACAAAGGGGTTGTCATTTGATTAACAAGGTCACATCATTAGTTGAATGATCTGATTGACATGACCCATTCCATTAGCTTAGCACCGATCGCTTAGTATGTTGCTATTGCTTTTATCCATGACTTATACATGTTCCTATAACTATGAGATTATGCAACTCCTGCCATCGAGGAACACTTTGGTACTACCAAACGCCACAACGAATCGGGTGATTATAAAGGAGTACTACAGTGTCTCCAAAGGCGATGTTGGGTTGGCGATTTCGAGATTAGGATTTGTCACTCCGATTGCGGAGAGGTATCTTCGCCCTCCTCGGTAATACACATCACTTAAGCCTTGCAAGCATTACAACTAATGAGTTAGCTGTGAGATGATGTATTACGAACGAGTAAAGAGATTTGCTTAACGTAGATTGAACTAGGTATTGATACCGACGATCAATCTCGCAAGTAACATACCGATGACAAAGGAACAACGATGTTGTTATGCGGTCCGACCGATAAAGATCTTCAGAGAATATGTAGGAGCCAATATGGGCATCCAGGTCCCGCTATTGGTTATTGACCGAGACGGTCTCGGTCATGTCTACATTGTTCTCGAACCGTAGGGTCCGCACGCTTAAGGTTTCGGCGATGGTTATATTATGAGTTTGTGTATTTTGATGTACCAAGGAGTTCGAGTCCCGGATGTGATCACGGACATGACGAGGAGTCTCGAAATGGTCGAGACATAAAGATTGATATATTGACGGCTATATTCGACACCGAAAGGTTCCGGAAGTTTCCGGAGAAAACCGGAGTGCCAAGGGGTTACCGAACCCCTGGGAAGTAATGGGCCTTATTGGGCCGAGAGGGAGAGAGAGCGCCGCACTCAGGAGGTGGCGCGCTTCCCCATGGGGAGTCCGAATAGGACAAGGAGGGGGCGCCCTCTCTTCCTCTCCCTCTCCTATCCTTCCTTCCCCTTCCTCCTTCCTAGTTGATTAGGAAAGGGAGTCCCACTCCCACTAGGAGGAGGACTCTCCCTCCCTGGCGCTCCTCCTAGGCCGCCGCCTCCCCTTGCTCCTTTATATACGGGCAGGGGGCACCCTAGAACACACAAGTTGATCCTGAGATCGCTCTTAGCCTGCAGGCGTGCCTCCTCCACCATATTCCACCTCGGTCATATCGTAGCGTGCTTAGGCGGCCTCGCCAAGAGAACATCAAGATCGCCACCACGCCGTCCGCGGTCGACGGAACTCTCTCCCCGAGCTTTGCCGGATCGGAGCCCGAGGAGCGCCACCGAGCTGTACGTGTCAAGAACTCGGAGGCGCCGGAGTAACGGCGCTGGATCGTTGATCGCGAGGAGAACGTGACGACTACTTCCTCTACGCCAGATCGCTCGCTTCGGGTTCACGAGGGTACGAGACAACACTCTCCCTCTCGCTATGCATCACCATGATCTTGCGCAGCGTAGGAAATTTTTGAAATTACTACGCTCCCCAACAAATAGATGGGGATACGCATAAAAGGCATACAATGCCACACGAATACAACATCATCTTACATAAGAGCACCATCCCACTACGGATGAAACACAAATGTAAACTCAAACGACATCCACTCGCTAGCCCTGTGCTGCCGACCGAACCTATCCCCGATCAAAGAAGCGTAAGAAGAAACTCCAAACAAGCAACATCGCTCTCGCATGATCATCGACAACCTTTACTCCCAATCACAGTAAACCGTGAGCCACGAGGATCAAAGAATCCCATTACCATGGGTATCAAGACTAGCAAAGCTTAATGGGAAAGGAAGGGGTAAAGTGGTGAGGTTGCAAAGCAGCTAAGCATGATATGGTGGCTAACATACGCGAATGAGAGCGAGAGAGAAACAAAGGAACGGTCGTGAAGCTAGCAATGATCAAGAAGTGATCCCGACTCCTACTTACGCCAAACATAACCCAAAGACCATGTTCACTTCCTGACCACGAGAAGAGACCATCACGGCTACACACGCTGTTGATGCTTTTAGTTCGGATCCGTGTCAAGTTATCTAAACCAACATTAACAAATTCCCATCTCGCCACATAACCGCTGCACGGCTCTCGAAAGTTTAAACCCCGCAGGGTGTCCCAACTTAGCCCATGACAAGCTCTCGATCAACGAAGGAATAGACCTTCTCCCAGAAGACCCGATCGCCTTTAATCCCGGCTTACAAGACATTTCGACAATGGTAAAACAAGACCAGAAGACCTCCCGCGTCGACATCCCGATACTAGCCACAGATCTCGCCTCGTGCCACGATCGGATGAGCAAGACGCATAACTAGAACCAGCCTCAAGTTTCGAGGTGGCGCCGCAAGTGGTTTCTAGTTTGGACCAACACTTAGACAAGCATTGGCCCGGGGCTAAATAAAGATGACCCTTGGGATGCGCGACTCCCAAGGGAAAAAGGGTAATAGGTGAGGCAAATGGTAAAACCAATGTTGGGCCTTTGCCGGAGGAGTCTTATTCAAAGCGAATCGTCAGGGGGTCCTATAAATCACCCGATGCACGTAGGAACGCAAAACCGGGAACATAACACCGTATGACGGAAACTAGGGCGGCAAGAGGGAACAAAACACCAGGCATAAGGCCGAGCTTTCCACCCTTTACCAAATATATAGATGCATTAATAATATAAGAGATATTGTGATATCCCAACATAAACCCCGGCCCACCATGGAGCAATCTTCAACTTCACCGCAACTAGCAACGCTTATAAGAGGGCTGAGCAAAGCGGTAACATAGCCAATCAATGGTTTGCTAGGAATGGTGTCAAAGGTTAGAGGTTCATGGCAATTTGGGAGGCTTGAAGAGCAAATGATAGGTAGCGCAAAGATAGCGATAGAACGAAGCAACTAGCATAGCAATGATAGTAGTGAGATCCAGGGTAGCGGTTGAAGGAAATATGCCCTAGAGGCAATAATAAAGTTATTATTTATTTCCTTATTTCATGATAAATGTTTATTATTCATGCTAGAATTGTATTAATCGGAAACATAATACATGTGTGAATACATAGACAAACAGAGTGTCACTAGTATGCCTCTACTAGACTAGCTTGTTAATCAAAGATGGTTAAGTTTCCTAACCATAGACAAAGGGGTTGTCATTTGATTAACAAGGTCACATCATTAGTTGAATGATCTGATTGACATGACCCATTCCATTAGCTTAGCACCCATCGCTTAGTATGTTGCTATTGCTTTTATCCATGACTTATATATGTTCCTATAACTATGAGATTATGCAACTCCTGCTTACCGGAGGAACACTTTGGTACTACCAAACGTCACAACGAATCGGGTGATTATAAAGGAGTACTACAGTGTCTCCAAAGGCGATGTTGGGTTGGCGATTTCGAGATTAGGATTTGTCACTCCGATTGCTCGGAGAGGTATCTCTGGCCTTCTCGGTAATACACATCACTTAAGCCTTGCAAGCATTACAACTAATGAGTTAGCTGTGAGATGATGTATTACTAACGAGTAAAGAGACTTCTGCCGGTAACGAGATTGAACTAGGTATTGATACCGACGATCGAATCTCGCAAGTAACATATCGATGACGAAGGGAACAAAGTATGTTGTTATGCGGTCCGACCGATAAAGATCTTCGAGAATATGTAGGAGCCAATATGGGCATCCAGGTCCCGCTATTGGTTATTGACCGAGACGGTCTCGGTCATGTCTACATTGTTCTCGAACCGTAGGGTCCGCACGCTTAAGGTTTTGATGACGGTTATATTATGAGTTTGTGTATTTTGATGTACCGAAGGAGTTCAGAGTCCCGATGTGATCACGGACATGACGAGGAGTCTCAAATGGTCGAGACATAAAGATTGATATATTGGACGGCTATATTCGACACCGAAAGGTTCCTAAGTTTCCGGAGAAAATCGGAGTGCCGAGGGGTTACCGAACCCCCGGGAAGTAATGGGCCTTATTGGGCAGAGGGAGAGAGAGGGCCGACCAGGAGGTGGCGCTACCACCCCCCATGGGGAGTCCGAATAGGACAAGGAGGGGGGCGCCCCCCTTCCCCTCTCCTCTCTCCTTCCTTCCCCTTCCTCCTTCCTAGTTGGATTAGGAAAGGGAGTCCTACTCCCACCAGGAGGAGGACTCCCTCCCTGGCGCGCCTCCCAGGCCGGCCGCCCTCCCCTTGCTCCTTTATATACAGGGCAGGGGGCACCCTAGAACACACAAGTTGATCCTGAGATCGCTCTCAGCTGCAGGCGTGCCCCCTCCACCATATTCCACCTTGGTCATATCAGAAGCGTGTTTAGGCGAAGCCCTCGCATCGGTAGAACATCAAGATCGCCACCACGCCGTCAGGCTTACGAACTCTCTCTCCCCGAGCTTTGCTGGATCGGAGCCCGAGGAGCATCACCGAGCTGTACGTGCTAAGAACTCGGAGGCGCCGGACTAACGGCGCCGATCGTTGATCGCGAGGAGAACGTACGACTACTTCCTCTACGCCAGATCGCTCGCCGCTCGGTTCACGAGGGTACGAGACAACACTCTCCTCTCGCTGCTATGCATCACATTGATCTTGGCGTAGCGAGGAAATTTTTGAAATTACTACGCTCCCCAACAAGGGCATCCGAGCCTAGGTTTTATGGTTTGATGTTTTGCACGAGTAGAACACAAGTGAGTTGTGGACGACACAAGTCATACTACCTACCAAAGATGTCATACTTTGGTTCAGCGGTATTGTGAGATGAAGCGCCCGACCGACATTACGCCAGACGCTTTATGCGAGACTGGTTTCACTGCTACGAGCACTCGTGCTTAAAGGTGGTCGGGCGGGTGTCTGCCTCTCTCACTTTAGTTGAACTGAGTGCATACGCCCGTCCTTGTGAAGGTTAAACGAGTCTATTTGACAAACTATCGCTGGTTTTGATGCGAGGTAAGAACGGTTCTTGCTAAAGCCCGTAGCAGCCACGTAAAATTTGCAACAACAAAGTAGAGGACGCCTAACTTGTTTTTGCAGGCATGTTGTGATGTGATATGGTCAAGACGTGATGCTATATTTTATTGTATGAGATGATCATGTTTTGTAACCAAAGTTATCGGCAACCGGCTGGAGCCATATGGTTGTCGCTTATTGTATGAAATGCAACGCTCGTAATTGCTTTTACTTTATCACTAAAGCGGTAGCGATAGTCGAGAAGCAATAGATGGCGAAACGACAACGATGCTACGATGGAGATCAAGGTGTCTGTGACGCTACCGGTGACGATGGTGATCACGACGGTGCTTCGAAGATGGAGATCACAAGCACAAGATGATGATGGCCATATCATATCACTTATATTGATTGCATGTGATGTTTATCCTTTATGCATCTTATCTTGCTTTGATTGACGGTAGCATTTTAAGATGATCTCTCACTAAAATTATCAAGTAGTGTTCTCCCGAGTATGCACCATTGCCAAAGTTCGTCGTGTCGAGACACCACGTGATGATCGGTGTGATAAGCTTTCACGTCCATCTACAACGGGTGCAAGCCGCTTTTGCACACGCAGCAATACTCAAAGTTAAACTTGACGAGCCTAGCATATGCAGATATGGCCTCGAACACGGAGACCGAAAGGTCGAGCGTGAATCATATAGTAGATATGATCAACATAAGATGTTCACCATTGAAAACTACTCCATCTCACGTGATGATCGGTTATGGTTTAGTTGATTTGGATCACGGATCACTTAGATGACTAGAGAGATGTCTGCCTAAGGGGAGTTCTTAAGTAATATGATTAATTGAACTTAAATTTATCATGAACTTAGTACCGATAGTATCTTGCTTGTCTATGTTTGTTTGTAGATAGATGGCTCGTGCCGTTGTTTCGCTGAATTTTAATGCGCTCCTTGAGAAAGCAAAGTTGAAAGATGATGGTAGCAATTACACGGATCGGGTCCAGAATCTCGAGGATTATCCTCATTGTCGCATGTAAGAGTTACGCCCCGATGCACCGCTGGGTGCCAGTGCCGCCGATGCAACCGATTTACGTTAAGAACGCCCCGCGAGCAAAGCCGATGACTACTTATAGTTCAAGTGCCATGCTTTACGGCTTAGAACCGGTCTTCAACGACGCTTTTGAACTTCATGGAGCATATGAGATGTTCCAGAGTTGAAGTTGATATTTCAATGTAATGCCCAGATTGAGAGATATGAAGTTCCAATAAGTTCTATAGCCGCAAGATGGAGGAGAATGGGTCTGCACAAGGAGCACATACTCGTAATGTCCGGGTATTACAATCACTTGACTCAACCGGGAGTTAATCTTCCGGATGATTGTGTCATTGATGAATTCTTCAATCACCGCCACCAAGCTACAAAGGCTTCGTGATGAACTATAATATGCAAGGGTTAGTAAAGACTATGCTCGAGCTCTTCGCAATGCTAAAGGCTGCAGAGGTAGAAATCAAGAAGGAGCATCAAGTGTTGATGGTCAATAAGACCACTAGTTTCAAGAAGAAAGGCAAAGGGAAGAAGAAGGAATTCAAGAAGAACAGAAACAAGTTGCTGCTCAGAGAAGAAACCCAAGTCCGGACCTAAACCTGAAATCGAAAGTGCTTCTACCGCAAGCGATCGGTCACCGAAGCGGAACTGCCCCATGTATTTGGCGGATAAGAAGGATGGCAAGGTGAACAAAGGTATATGTGATATACATGTTATTGATGTGTACCTTACTAGAGCTCGCAGAGCACCGGGTATTTGATACTGGTTCTGCTAATATTTGCAACTCAAATAGGGACTACGGATTGCTTAACACCGCAAAGGACGAGGTGACGGCGCGCTGGGAAATGGTTCCAAAGTCGATGTGATCGCGGTCGGCACGCTACCTCTACATCTACCTTCGGGATTAGTTTTAGACCTAAATAATTGTTATTTGGTGCCAGCGCTGAGCATGAACATTATATCCGGATCTTGTTTGATGCGAGACGGTTATTCATTTAAATCGAGAATAATGGTTGTTCTATTTATATGAGTAATATCTTTTATGGTCATGCACCCTTGAAGAGTCGTCTATTTTTAATGAATCTCGATAGTAGTGATACACATATTCATAATGTTGAAACCAAAAGATGCAGAGTTGATAATGATAGTGCAACTTATTTGTGGCACTGCCGTTTAGGTCATGTCGGTATAAAGCGCATGAAGAAACTCCATACTGATGGACTTTTGGAGTCACTTGATTATGAATCACTTGGCACTTGCGTAACCGTGCCTCATGGGCAAGATGACTAGAACCCCGCTCTCTCCGACTATGGAGAGAGCAACAGATTTGTTGGAAATCATACATGTATGTATGTGGTCCGATGAATGTTGAGGCTCGTGGCGGATATCGTATTTTCTCACCACAGATGATTTAAGCGTATATGGGTATATCTACTTAATGAAGCATAAGTCTCAAACATTTGAAAAGTTCAAAGAATTTCAGAGTGAAGTTGAAAATCATCGTAATAAGAAAATAAAGTTTCTACGATCCGATCGTGGAGGCGAATATTTGAGTTACGAGTTTGGTCTACATTTGAAACAATGCGAATAGTTTCAAGAACTCACGCCACCCGAACACCACAACAGAATGGTGTGTCCGAACGTCGAATCGCACTTTACTAGATATGGTGCGATCTATGATGTCTCTTACAGATTTACCGCTATCGCTTTGGGGTTATGCTCGAGACGGCCGATTCACGCTGAATAGAACACCGCCAAAATCCGCTGAGACGACACCTTATGAACTATGGTTTAGCAAGAAACCAAAGTTGTCGCTTTAAAGTTTGGGGATGATGCTTATGTGAAAAGCTTCAACCCGATAAGCTCGAACCCAAATCGAGAAATGTGTCTTCATAGGATACCCAAAGGAGACAGCTGGGTACACCTTCTATCACAGATCCAAGGCAAGACATTTGTTGTTAAGAATGGATCCTTTCTTGAAGGAGTTTCTAAAGAAGTGAGTGGAGGAAAGTAGAACTTGATGAGGTAATCGTATCTTTCCCTTATTGAAAGTAGTTTATCGCAGTAAACCGGTTTCGAGACATCTACACCAAATAGTGAGGAAGTTGATGATGTTAATCATGAAACTTCAGATCAAGTTACTACGTAACCTCGAGATCAACCAGAGTAAGATCCGCACCTGAGTGGTACGGTAATCCTGCTCGAAGTCATGCTACTAGATCATGATGAACCCACGAACTATGAAGAAGCGATGGTGAGCCCAGATTCCGCAAAATGGCTTGAGGCCATGAAATCTGAGATGGGATCCATGTATGAAAACAAAGTGTGGATTTTGGTTGACTTGCCGAGGGTCGCAAGCAATAGAAAACAAGTGGATCTTCAAGAAGAAGACCGACGACGACGGTAATGTTATCGTTCATAAAGCTCGACTTGTCGCAAAGGGTTTTCGACAAGTTCAAGGGATTGACTACGATGAGACCTTCTCACCAGAAGCGATGCTTAAGTCCGTCTGAATCATGTTAGCAATTGCCGCATTTTATGATCATGAAATTTGGCAAATGGATGTAAAGACTGCATTCCCGAATGGATTTCGAAGAAGAGTTGTATATGATGCAACCGTAAGGTTTTATCGATCCAAAGGAGCTAACAAAGTGTGCAAGCTCCAATGATCCATTTATGGACTGCAAGCATCTCGAGTTAGAATAAACGCTTTGATAGTGTGATCAAAGATTTGGGTTTATATGCACTTTTGGAGAAGCTCAGATTTACAAGAAATTGAGTGAGCTCGCAGGATTTCTCGATATTATATGTAGATGACATATTACTAATCGGAAATGATATAGAATTTCGGATAGCATAAAGGGATACTTGAATAAGAGTTTTTCGATGAAGGACCTCGTGAAGTCTGCTTATATATTGGGCATCAAAATCTATAGAGATAGATCAAGATGCTTAATTGACTTTCACAAAGCACATACCTTGACAAAATTTTGAAGAAGTTCAAATGGATCAAGCAAAGAAAGGGTTCTTGCCTGTGTTACAAGGTGTGAAGTTGAGTAAGACTCAATGCCCACCACCGCAGAAGATAGAGAGAAAATGAAAGATGTTCCTATGCTTCAGCCATAGGCTCTATCATGTATGCAATGCTGTGTACTGCACCTAATGTGTGCCTTGCTTTAAGCTTAGCAGGAGGTACCAAAGTAATCCAGAGTGGATCATCGACAGTGTCAAGAACATTCTCAAATACCGAAAAGGACTAAGGATATGTTTCTCATATATGGAGGTGACAAAGAGCTCATCGTAAATGGTTACGCTGATGCAAGCTTTGACACCGATCCGATGATTCTAAATCGCAAACCGGATATGTATTTACACTAAACGGAGGAGTCACAGCTGGTGCAGTTCTAAACAAAGCGTCAGAAAGGGATCTACATGTGAAGGTAATACATAGCAGCTTCGAAGCAGCTAATGAAGGAGTCTGGATGAAGGAGTTCATATCCCATCTAGGTGTCATACCTAGTGCATCGGGTCCAATGAAAATCTTTTGTGACAATATCGAGCAATTGCTTTAGCTGGGAATCCAGATTTCACAAGAGAACCAAACACATCAAGAGACGCTTCAATTCCATCCGGACTTGGTCCGTGGGAGACATAGAGATTTGAAGATACATACGGATCTCGAAAGTAGCGGCATCTGGCTGACTGCCTCTTCCACGAAAGCAAAACATGATCAAGACCAAGACTCCATGGGTGTTAGAATCATTACTATGTAATCTAGATTATTGACTCTAGTGCAAGTGGGATATCAAGGAAATATGCCCTAGAGGCAATAATAAAGTTATTATTTATTTCCTTATTTCATGATAAATGTTTATTATTCATGCTAGAATTGTATTAACCGAAACATAATACATGTGTGAATACATAGACAAACAGAGTGTCACTAGTATGCCTCTATTAGACTAGCTTGTTAATCAAAGATGGTTAAGTTTCCTAACCATAGACAAAGGGTTGTCATTTGATTAACAAGGTCACATCATTAGTTGAATGATCTGATTGACATAACCCATTCCATTAGCTTAGCACCCATCGCTTAGTATGTTGCTATTGCTTTTATCCATGACTTATACATGTTCCTATAACTATGAGATTATGCAACCCCGCGTACCGAGGAACACTTTGGTACTACCAAACGCCACAACGAATCGGGTGATTATAAAGGAGTACTACAGTGTCTCCAAGGCGTATGTTGGGTTGGCGATTTCGAGATTAGGATTTGTCATCCGATTGTCTGGAGAGGTATCTTCGGCCCTCTCGGTAATACACATCACTTAAGCCTTGCAAGCATTACAACTAATGAGTTAGCTGTGAGATGATGTATTACGGAACGAGTAAAGAGACTTGCAGAACGAGATTGAACTAGGTATTGATACCGACGATCGAATCTCGCAAGTAACATACCGATGACAAAGGAACAACGATGTTGTTATGCGGTCCGACCGATAAAGATCTTCAGAGAATATGTAGGAGCCAATATGGGCATCCAGGTCCCGCTTATTGGTTATTGACCGAGACGGTCTCGGTCATGTCTACATTGTTCTCGAACCGTAGGGTCCGCACGCTTAAGGTTTCAAGGACGGTTATATTATGAGTTTGTGTATTTTGATGTACCAAGGAGTTCGGAGTCCCTGATGTGATCACGACATGACGAGGAGTCTCAAATGGTCGAGACATAAAGATTGATATATTGGACGGCTATATTCGGACACCGTAAAGGTTCCGAAGTTTCAGAGAAAACTGAGTGCCGAGGGGTTACCGAACCCCCGGGAAGTAATGGGCCTTATTGGGCCGAGAGGGCGAGAGAGGGCCGACTAGGAGGTGGCGCGCCCTCCATGGGGAGTCCGAATAGGACAAGGAGGGGGCGCGCCCCTTTCCCCTCTCCCTCTCCCTGTCCTTCCTTCCCCTTCCTCCTTCCTAGTTGGACTAGAAAAGGGAGTCCTAGTCCCACTAGGAGGAGGACTCTCCTCCCTTGGCGCTGCCTCCCAGGCCGGCCGCCCTCCCTTGCTCCTTTATATACGGGGCAGGGGGCACCCTAGAACACACAAGTTGATCCTGGGATCGCTCTCAGCCGTGCGCGGTGCCTCCTCCACCATATTCCACCTCGGTCATATCAGAAGCGGTGCTTAGGCGGCCCCGGGCCGGTAGAACATCAAGATCGCCACCACGCCATCGCGGCCGACGGAACTCTCTCCCCGAGCTTTGCCGGATCGGAGCCCGAGGAGCGCCACCGAGTTGTACGTGTGTCAAGAACTCGGAGGCGCCGGAGTAACGGCGCTGGATAGGTTGGATCGCGAGGAGAACGTGACGACTACTTCCTCTACGCTGTGATCGCTCGCTTCGGGTTCACGAGGGCACGAGACAACACTCTCCCTCTCGCTATGCATCACCATGATCTTGCGTGCGAGGGAATTTTTTGAAATTACTACGCTCCCCAACAAATAGATGGGGATACATACAAAAGGCATACAATGCCACACTAATACAACATCATCTTACATAAGAGCACCATCCGACTACGGATGAAACACAAAGAAACTCAAACGACATCCACCTCGCTAGCCCAGCCGCCGACCGAACCTATCGCCTCGATCAAGAAGTAGAAGAAGAAACTCCAAAACAAGCAACATCGCTTCTCGGCCATGATCATCGTGACAACCTGTACTCAAGACTGCTGGTGTAGTAAACTATGAGCCACGAGGACTCAAAGAATCCCATTACCATGGGTATCAAGACTAGCAAAGCTTAATGGGAAAGGAAGGGTAAAGTGGTGAGGTTGCAAGAATGCTAAGCATGATATGGTGGCTAACATACGCAAATGAGAGCGAGAAGAGAAACAAAGGAACGGCCGTGAAGCTAGCAATGATCAAGAAGTGATCCTGACTCCTACTTACGTCAAACATAACCCAAAGACCATGTTCACTTCCCGGACTCCGCCGAGAAGAGACCATCACGGCTACACACGCGGTTGATGCGTTTTAGTTCGGATCTCGTGTCAAGTTATCTACAACCGACATTAACAAATTCCCATCTCGCCACATAAATCCGCTGGCACGGCTCGAAAGGTTAAACCTCGCAGGGTGTCCCAACTTAGCCCATGACAAGCTCTCGCGATCAACGGCTGAATAGACCTTCTCCCAGAAGACCCGATCGCCTCGAATCCTGCTTACAAGACATTTCGACAATGGTAAAACAAGACCAGAAGACCTCCCGCGTGCCGACATCCCGATAGTAGCCACAGATCTCGCCTCGGCCACGATCGGATGAGCAAGACGCATAACTAGAACCAGCCCTCAAGTTTCCCGAGGTGGCGCTGCAAGTGGTTCTAGTTTGACCAACACTTAGACAAGCATTGGCCCGGGGGCAAATAAAGATGACCCTTGGGATGCGCGACTCCCAAGGGAAAAGGGTAATAGGTGAGGCAAATGGTAAAACCAATGTTGGGCCTTTGCTGAGGAGTCTTATTCAAAGCGTAACTGTCGTGGGGGTCCCATAAATCACCCGACCGTAAGGAACGCAAAATCCGGGAACATAACACCGTATGACGGAAACTAGGGCGGCAAGAGGAACAAAACACTGTGCATAAGGCCGAGCCTTCCACCCTTTACCAAATATATAGATGCATTAATAATATAAGAGATATTGTGATATCCCAACATAAACCCTGTCCACCATGGAGCAATCTTGAACTTCACCGCAACTAGAAACGCTTATAAGAGGGCTGAGCAAAGCGGTAACATAGCCAATCAATGGTTTGCTAGAATGGTGTCAAAGGTTAGAGGTTCATGGCAATTTGGGAGGCTTGAAGAGCAAATGATAGGTAGCGCAAGATAGCGATAGAACGAAGGCAACTAGCATAGCAATGATACTAGTGAGATCCGTGGTAGCGATGCCCTAGAGGCAATAATAAAGTTATTATTTATTTCTTATTTCATGATAAATGTTTATTATTCATGCTAGAATTGTATTAACCTAAACATAATACATGTGTGAATACATAGACAAACAGAGTGTCACTAGTATGCCTCTACTAGACTAGCTTGTTAATCAAAGATGGTTAAGTTTCCTAATAATAGACAAAGGGGTTGTCATTTGATTAACAAGGTCACATCATTAGTTGAATGATCTGATTGACATAACCCATTCCATTAGCTTAGCACCCGATCGTTTAGTATGTTGCTATTGCTTTTATCCATGACTTATACATGTTCCTATAACTATGAGATTATGCAACTCCTGCTTAACGGAGGAACACTTTGGTACTACCAAACGCCACAACGAATCGGGTGATTATAAAGGAGTACTAAAGGTGTCTCCAAAGGCGATGTTCGGTTGGCGATTTCGAGATTAGGATTTGTCACTCCGATTGCTCTGAGAGGTATCTTCGGCCTCTCTGTAATACACATCACTTAAGCCTTGCAAGCATTACAACTAATGAGTTAGCTGTGAGATGATGTATTACGAACGAGTAAAGAGACTTGCCGGTAACGAGATTGAACTAGGTATTGATACCGACGATCGAATCTCGCAAGTAACATACCGATGACAAAGGGAACAACGATGTTGTTATGCGGTCTCGACCGATAAAGATCTTCGAGAATATGTAGGAGCCAATATGGGCATCCGTGTCCCGCTATTAGTTATTGACCGAGACGGTCTCGGTCATGTTCTACATTGTTCTCGAACCGTAGGGTCCGCACGCTTAAGGTTTCGATGACGGTTATATTATGAGTTTGTGTATTTTGATGTACCAAGGAGTTCGAGTCCCTGATGTGATCACGGACATGACGAGGAGTCTCAAATGGTCGAGACATAAAGATTGATATATTGACGGCTATATTCGACACCGAAAGGTTCCTAAGTTTCCGGAGAAACCGAGTGCCGAGGGTTACCGGAACCCCCGGGAAGTAATGGGCCTTATTGGGCCGAGAGGGGAGAGAGGGCCGCACCAGAGGTGGCGCGCCCCATGGGGAGTCCGAATAGGACAAGGAGGGGGCGCCCCCCTTCCCTCTCCCTCCCTCTCCTTCCTTCCCCTTCCTCCTTCCTAGTTGGACTAGGAAAGGGAGTCCCATTTCCACTAGGAGGAGGACTCCCTCCCTTGGCGCCCTCCCAGGCCGGCCGACCCTACCCCTTGCTCCTTTATATACGGGGGGGGGCACCCTAGAACACACAAGTTGATCCTTGAGATCGCTCTCAGCTGGTGCGGTGCCCTCCACCATATTCCACCTTGGTCATATTGTAGCGGTGTTTAGGCGAAGCCCTCGCGCCGGTAGAACATCAAGATCGCTACCACGCCGTCAGGTCGACGGAACTCTCTCCCCGAGCTTTGCTGGATCGGAGCCCGAGGAGCGCCACCGAGTTGTACGTGTGCCAAGAACTCTGAGGCGCCGGAGTAACGGCGCTGGGATCGGTTGGATCGCGAGGAGAACGACGACTACTTCCTCTACGCCAGATCGCTCCGCCTCGTTCACGAGGGTACGAGACAACACTCTCCTCTCGCTCGCTATGCATCACCATGATCTTGCGCGGTGCGTATGAAATTTTTGAAATTACTACGCTCCCAACAAGGGCATCCGAGCCTAGGTTTTATGGTTTGATGTTTTGCACGAGTAGAACACAAGTGAGTTGTGGACGATACAAGTCATACCGCCTACCAGATGTCATACTTTGGTTCAGCGGTATTGTGAGATGAAGCGCCCGGACCGACATTACGCCAGACGCTTACGCGAGACCGGTTTCACTGCTACGGCACTCGTGCTTAAAGGTGGCTGGCGGTGTCTCGCTCTCTCACTTTAGTTGAACTGAGTGTGGCTACGCCGTCCTTGTGAAGGTTAAAACGGAGTCTATTTGACAAACTATCGCTGTGGTTTTGATGCGAGGTAAGAACGGTTCTTGCTAAAGCCCGTAGCAGCCACGTAAAATTTGCAACAACAAAGTAGAGGACGCCTAACTTGTTTTTGTGGCACGTTGTGATGTGATATAATCAAGACGTGATGCTATATTTTATTGTATGAGATGATCATGTTTTGTAACCAAAGTTATCGCAATCGGCTGGAGCCATATGGTTGTCGCTTATTGTATGAAATGCAACGCTCGTAATTGCTTTACTTTATCACTAAAGCGGTAGCGATAGTCGAGAAGCAATAGATGGCGAAATGACAACGATGCTACGATGGAGATCAAGGTGTCGCTACCGGTGATGATGGTGATCACGACGGTGCTTCGAGATGGAGATCACAAGCACAAGATGATGATGGCCATATCATATCACTTATATTGATTGCATGTGATGTTTATCCTTTATGCATCTTATCTTGCTTTGATTGACGGTAGCATTTTAAGATGATCTCTCACTAAAATTATCAAGTAGTGTTCTCCCGAGTATGCACTGCTACAAAGTTCGTCGTGTCGAGACACCACGTGATGATCGGGTGATAAGCTCTACGTCCATCTACAACGGGTGCAAGCCAGTTTTGCACACGCAGAATACTCAAGTTAAACTTGACGAGCCTAGCATATGCAGATATGGCCTCGAACACGGAGACCGAAAGGTCGAAGCGTGAATCATATAGTAGATATGATCAACATAAGATGTTCACTATTGAAAACTACTCCATCTCACGTGATGATCGGTTATGGTTTAGTTGATTTGGATCACGTGATCACTTAGATGACTAGAGAGATGTCTGCTAAGGGAGTTCTTAAGTAATATGATTAATTGAACTTAAATTTATCATGAACTTAGTACCGATAGTATCTTGCTTGTCTATGTTTGTTTGTAGATAGATGGCTCGTGGCCGTTGTTCCGTTGAATTTTAATGCGCCTTGAGAAAGCAAAGTTGAAAGATGATGGTAGCAATTACACGGATCGGGTCCGAACTCGAGGATTATCCTCATTGCTGCACGTAAGAGTTACGCCCCGATGCACCGCTGGGTGCCGTGCCTCGCCGCCGATGCAACCGACGACGTTAAGAACGCCCGCAGAGCAAAGCCGATGACTACTCTATAGTTCAGCAGCTATGCTTTACGGCTTAGAACTGGTCTTCAACGACGCTTTTGAACGCCATGGAGCATATGAGATGTTCCAGAGTTGAAGTTGATATTTCAAATGTAATGCCCGGATTGAGAGATATGAAGTTCCAATAAGTTCTATAGCTGCAAGATGGAGGAGAATGGGTCTCACAAGGAGCACATACTGTAATGTCCGGTATTACAATCACTTGACTCAACCGGGAGTTAATCTTCCGGATGATTGTGTCATTGATGTAATTCTTCAATCACCGCCACCAAGCTACAAAGGCTTCGTGATGAACTATAATATGCAAGGGTTAGTAAAGACTATGCCCGAGCTCTTCGCAATGCTAAAGGTCATGGAGGTAGAAATCAAGAAGGAGCATCAAGTGTTGATGGTCAATAAGACCACTAGTTTCAAGAAGAAAGGCAAAGGGAAGAAGAAGGAATTCAAGAAGAACAGAAACAAGTTGTCGCCAGAGAAGAAACCCAAGTCCGGACCTAAACCTGAAACGAAGTGCTTCTACCGCAAGCGCATCGGTCACCGAAGCGGAACTGCCCCAAGTATTTGGCGGATAAGAAGGATGGCAAGGTGAACAAAGTTATATGTGATATACATGTTATTGATGTGTACCTTACTAGAGCTCGCAGAGCACTGGTATTTGATACGTTCTCTGCTAATATTTGCAACTCAAACAGGGACTACGGATTGCTTAACACCGCAAAGGACAAGGTGACGATGCGCTGGGAAATGGTTCCAAAGTCGATGTGATCGCGGTCGGCACGCTACCTCTACATCTACCTTCGGGATTAGTTTTAGACCTAAATAATTGTTATTTGGTGCCGCGTGAGCATGAACATTATATCTGGATCTTGTTTGATGCAGACGGTTATTCATTTAAATCGAGAATAATGGTTGTTCTATTTATATGAGTAATATCTTTATGGTCATGCACCCTTGAAGAGTGGTCTATTTTAATGAATCTCAATAGTAGTGATACACATATTCATAATGTTGAAACCAAAAGATGCAGAGTTGATAATGATAGTGCAACTTATTTGTGGCATCGCCGCTTAGGTCATATCGGTATAAAGCGCATCAAGAAACTCCATATCGATGGACTTTGGAGTCACTTGATTATGAATCACTTGGCACTTGCGTAACCGTGGCCTCATGGGCAAGATGACTAGAACCCCGCTTCTCCCAGACTATGGAGAGAGCAATGATTTGTTGGAAATCATACATACAGTATGTATGTGGTCCGATGAATGTTGAGGCTCGTGGTGGATATCATTATTTTCTCACCTTCACAGATGATTTAAGCAGATATGGGTATATCTACTTAATGAAGAATAAGTCTGAAACATTTGAAAAGTTCAAAGAATTTCAGAGTGAAGTTGAAAATCATCGTAATAAGAAAATAAAGTTTCTACGATCTGATCGTGGAGGCTAATATTTGAGTTACGAAGTTTGGTCTACATTTGAAACAATGCGAATAGTTTCAAACTCACGCCACCCCGAACACCACAACAGAATGGTGTGTCCGAACGCCGAATCGCACTTTACTAGATATGGTGCGATCTATGATGTCTCTTATGATTTACCGCTATCGCTTTGGGGTTATGCTCGAGACGGCCGATTCACGCTGAATAGAACACCATCAAAACCGCTGAGACGACACCTTATGAACTATGGTTTAGCAAGAAACCAAAGTTGTCGCTTTCTTAAAGTTTGGGGATGTGATGCTTATGTGAAAAAGCTTCAACCGATAATCTCGAACACAAATCGGAGAAATGTGTCTTCATAGGATACCCAAAGGAGACAGGGTACACCTTCTATCATAGATCCAAGGCAAGACATTTGTTGTTAAGAATGGATCCTTTCTAGAGAAGGAGTTTCCTCAAAGAAGTGAGTGGGAGGAAAGTAGAACTTGATGAGGTAATCGTATCTTCTCCCTTATTGAAAGTAGTTTATCACGTAAACCGTTTCGAGACATCTACACCAAATAGTGAGGAAGTTGATGATGTTGATCATGAAACTTCGATCAAGTTACTACGTAACCTCGTAGATCAACCAGAGTAAGATCCGCACTGTAGTGGTACGGTAATCCTGCTCGAAGTCATGCTACTAGATCATGATGAACCTACGAACTATGAAGAAGCGATGGTGAGCCCAGATTCGCAAAATGGCTTGAGGCCATGAAATCTGAGATGGGATCCATGTATGAAAACAAAGTGTGGATTCTTGGTTGACTTGCCCGAGGGTCGGCAAGCAATAGAAAACAAGTGGATCTTCAAGAAGAAGACCGACGCCGACGGTAATGTTATCGTTTATTAAAGCTCGACTTGTCGCAAAGGGTTTTCACAAGTTCAAGGGATTGACTACGATGAGACCTTATCACCAGAAGCGATGCTTAAGTCTCGTCACGAATCATGTTAGCAATTGCCGATTTTATGATTATGAAATTTGGCAAATGGATGTAAAGACCGATTCCTAATGGATTTCGAAGAAGAGTTGTATATGATGCAACCGTAAGGTTTTATCGATCCAAAGGAGCTAACAAAGTGTGCAAGTTCCAATGATCCATTTATGGACTGGTGCAAGCATCTCGAGTTAGAATAAACGCTTGATAGTGTGATCAAAGATTTGGGTTTATACAGCATTTTGGAGAAGCCTCAGATTTACAAGAAAGTGAGTGGAGTCAGAGCATTTCGATATTATATGTAGATGACATATTACTAATCGGAAATGATATAGAATTTCTGGATAGCATAAAGGGATACTTGAATAAGAGTTTTTCATGAAGGACCTCGTGAAGCTGCTTACATATTGGGCATCAAAATCTATAGAGATAGATCAAGACGCTTAATTGACTTTCACAAAGCACATACCTTGACAAAATTTTGAAGAAGTTCAAAATGGATCAAGCAAAGAAAGGGTTCTTGCCTCGTGTTACAAGGTGTGAAGTTGAGTAAGACTCAATGCCCGACCACCGCAGAAGATAGAGAGAACATGAAAGATGTTCCTATGCTTCAGCCATAGGCTCTATCATGTATGCAATGCTGTACCGCACTGATGTGTGCCTTGCTATAAGCTTAGCAGGGGGTACCAAAGTAATCCAGAGTGGATCATCGACAAGGGTCAAGAACATCCCGAAATACCCGAAAAGGACTAAGGATATGTTTCTCAGATATGGAGGTGACAAAGAGCTCATCGTAAATGGTTACGCTGATGCAAGCTTTGACACCGATCCGACGATTCTAAATCGCAAACCGGATACGATTTACACTAAACGGAGGAGCTGCTGGCTTGGTGCAGCTCTAAACAAAGCGCCAGAGGGATCTACATGTGAAGCGTATACATAGCAGCTTCTTAAGCAGCTAATGAAGGAGTCTGGATGAAGGAGTTCATATCCGATCTAGGTGTCATACCTAGTGCATCGGGTCCAATGAAAATCTTTTGTGACAATATCGAGCAATTGCTTTAGCGAAGGAATCCATATTTCACAAGAGAACCAAACACATCAAGAGACGCCTAATTCCATCCGGACTTGGTCCGTGGGAGACATAGAGATTTGAAGATACATACGGATCTCAATGTAGCAGCATCTGCTGACTAAGCCTCTTCCACGACCAAAACATGATCAACACCAAGACTCGATGGGTGTTAGAATCATTACTATGTAATCTAGATTATTGACTCTAGTGCAAGTGGAGATCAAGGAAATATGCCCTAGAGGCAATAATAAAGTTATTATTTATTTCCTTATTTCATGATAAATGTTTATTATTCATGCTAGAATTGTATTAACCTGAAACATAATACATGTGTGAATACATAGACAAACAGAGTGTCACTAGTATGCCTCTACTAGACTAGCTTGTTAATCAAAGATGGTTATGTTTCCTAACCATAGACAAAGGGGTTATCATTTGATTAACAAGGTCACATCATTAGTTGAATGATCTGATTGACATAACCCATTCCATTAGCTTAGCACCCGATCGCTTAGTATGTTGCTATTGCTTTTATCCATGACTTATACATGTTCCTATAACTCGAGATTATGCAACTCCCATTTACGGAGGAACACTTTGGTACTACCAAACGCCACAACGTAATCGGGTGATTATAAAGGAGTACTACAGTGTCTCCAAAGGCGTATGTTGGGTTGGCGATTTCGAGATTAGGATTTGTCACTCCAATTGTCGGAGAGGTATATCTGGCCTCTCTCGGTAATACACATCACTTAAGCCTTGCAAGCATTACAACTAATGAGTTAGCTGTGAGATGATGTATTACTTAACGAGTAAAGAGATTGCTGCTTGAACTAGATTGAACTAGGTATTGATACCGACGATCAATCTCGCAAGTAACATACCGATGACAAAGGAACAACGATGTTGTTATGCGGTCCGACCGATAAAGATCTTCATAGAATATGTAGGAGCCAATATGGGCATCCGTGTCCCGCTATTGGTTATTGACCGAGACGGTTCCGGCCATGTCTACATTGTTCTCGAACCGTAGGGTCCGCACGCTTAAGGTTTTGATGACGGTTATATTATGAGTTTGTGCATTTTGAAGTACCAAGGAGTTCGAGTCTCTGATGTGATCACGACATGACGAGGAGTCTCAAATGGTCGAGACATAAAGATTGATATATTGACGGCTATATTCGGACACCGAAAGGTTCCGAAGTTTCCCGGAGAAAACCGGAGTGCCGAGGGGTTACCGAACCCCTGGGAAGTAATGGGCCTTATTGGGCCGAGAGGGAGAGAGAGGGCCGCACCAGAGGTGGCGCGCTTCCAATGGGGAGTCCGAATAGGACAAGGAGGGGGGGCGCCCCCCTTCCCTCTCCTCTCCTCCCTTCCTCCCCCTTCCTCCTTCCTAGTTGATTAGGAAAGGGAGTCCCACTCCACCAGGAGGAGGACTCCTCCCTTGGCGCCTCCTAGGCCGGGCCGCCCTCCCCTTGCTCCTTTATATACGGGCAGGGGGCACCCTAGAACACACAAGTTGATCCTGAGATCGCTCTCAGCTGCAGGCGTGCCCCTCCACCATATTCCACCTTGGTCATATCAGAAGCGTGTTTAGGCTAAGCCCTCGCCGGTAGAACATCAAGATCGCCACCACGCTGTCAGGCCGACGAACTCTCTCCCTGAGCTTTGCCGGATCGGAGCCCGAGGAGCGCCACCGAGTTGTACGGTGCTAAGAACTCGAGGCGCCGAGTAACGGCGCTGGATCGTTGGATCGCGAGGAGAATGTACGACTACTTCTCTACGCCAGATCGCTCCGCCTCGGGTTCACGAGGGTACGAGACAACACTCTCCCTCTCGCTATGCATCACCATGATCTTGCGCAGCGAGGAAATTTTTGAAATTACTACGCTCCCAACAGCGTCATCTTGCCCGAAATCCCACTAGGAAGAAGAACGAGTCCATGAAGAAGACGAACGGAGTAGTCGAACTAATCCTCACAATTGCAACATTACCGAACTAAGAAGCAACACCGAAAAGAAACAAACAACATGGTAAATGCACAAGCATAAACATGGCATGATACACAAACAAGTATGATGCATGTCCGGTTTAATAAGGCATGGCATGGCAAACTGCAACACACAAAACTACAAGTTAGGGCTCAATATGCAACGAAGTTGCATATTGACGAAACACCACAAGCAATTATTTAGTTATCTCTCGCTTATGCTACTCATCAATATTAAATGTTGTTAAACATGGCAAGAGGTGAAGCATATGGAAACTAACTATTTAGGCAAGTTTAAATGAGGCCGAACAACAAAAAACACTTCCGAAAATCCCCATGTTATTTAGCAATTTAATGCAACAACAA